>RXPK01000982.1:0-144563 GCA_004143645.1 Protaetia brevitarsis | reverse complement strand
TACGCAAACAACGGATAGTTATGAATAATAATGACGATAGTATTAAACTGGAAAACTTCTCTCATCATAACAAGGTGACTCACTCGACGCTGACCTGTGATGCGGCAGGTCGAAATTAGACTAATGATCATACAATTATGCTTGTTTTCGGTTGGGAGTGTGTATGGAGTTCCAGTTAAGTGTGAGGAAGAAAATTACTGACAATTGATTTAAATAAGATAGAGGAGGGAAGGTAGGATTGAATGGAACGATTTTTGCGTTTGAGTTTTAATGTGCTTTAATTGAAATACCTTTCCCACAGCTTGGCAACAATTGACAGCGTTTAAATATTTACGTTTATTAAGAAAATAAGTTGTACTCACTTTAGATAGCAACAAATAGGCATATGAATGAAAATGATCGGTATTTGATTATATCTTTTGTTTATAGTTATTTTAAAAATGTAATAATACTCAATAAATTGGCTATATGCATATATTCAAAAATATTAGCTACTGTAATAACTAGAGACTGGATTATATGCAAAGAAAAACTGGAATATATGCGCATATATATGCATCGATTTTTGAGAAAATATGCATAAACCTGGGGCATATATGCAAAAAAATCACGACAATATGCAAATTTTACATAAAATAAATAAGAGCAGAAATTTAAACATTAACTTATTGCACAAATTTTTTCACAACATATTTCTAAAACAATTTATAATTAATGTATTTCAAAATGTGTAAAAGAAAGTTTTGTCTTCTATCAGAATACATATGTTTCGAATAGAAAAAGCTTCTTTCAACATCCACAGATGTAATTGGTGCATTTTTTTAACTTCGCAATACATTCTAAACTAAAATTAAAGTCGAAATCGTATACTGTTTCACCTTCCAAAATTTTCTTAACTTTCTTCAATTTCAAATACCCCACATTTTCATTTATCACTTTTTTAAATTTATCGTATATAGAATTACCTATTGTACCCTTAACCTTCTTACATAGCATATCAAATTCGTCTACTATTTCGACTGATTCCGAGAGCGACATCCCTTGCGTTTCTAGTTTACGAATGGAACTTGAAACAAAGCTATAATTTGACTTAATATACAAAAGGGTTTGTAGCAATTCTGTTGATGTTAGTATCTTTTACAGTTTTCTAGAGCAATGTAGTCAGCAGTGAATTCAAGCATTACATTTTTTATTCCTTCAAAATTATCGGCGAAAAAAATTGCAGCCTCTAACCATGTACCCCATCTCGTAATAATCAGTTCAGGAGGCAATTTAACACGGGAAGTCGCTCTTTATAAAATTGGATTCGTAAAGGTGCTTTTAAAAATACTTTTTTGACATTGCTAATTAAATCATTAATCAAAGGGAATTGATTCCTAATGTCTTCGGCTACACGATTGAACCCATGAGCTAAACAAGTGGTATGAATAATGTTACTATAAAAAAATTTAAATTTTGCGCGGCTTTTATCATGTATGGTGCAGCGTCGGACAACATTAGTAATTTTTTTTCACAAGGTGTACTTCCAGGTAAAAAGAAATTTGATAAAACTTGAACGAATTGGGCAATTGTCACATTATTTGTTTTTTCAAGTTCTTTACAATAAATTAAATATGATTTACCTACAATATCTTCATGAAAAATTCCTATTAACAAATGGGCAATATAACGGCCACACTTCTCCGTACTTTCATCTACCATGATATAAATAAAATTATTCCCTACCAATTGTTGAATTTCTGCTATTGTTTGCTGGTGACAAGATGTGACATAATTTTTTGCGTAAGGTACTTTCGTCAAGTATATTATGTTTGCAATATTTTTGAAGAAATGATTTCAAATTAACATTGTTTAATCTTGCTAATGGTATGTTAAACGACATTAATGCGTTACACAGATCCGTATTATATTCTTCTTGTTCTGAATTTCGTGAAGTTGATGCTACACATTGACGTATAGATTGCTGCACACATGCGGATCGTTTTAGCTTTTCACATTTTCCAATATGTGATGGAGTTTTAGCGTATTGATCAATCAGGTGTTTTCTCTCAGAAGACACCTACAACAACAATTGTCATTTTATATCAAAAGTTAAAGAATTTAAAAACAATTGTAAAGCTTTTAGTAAAATTACACTTACCAGTTTACTGCAGGCTCGACAAAATATTTTGTCGCCATCCTTTACCAGTTCAGGATGTGGCTTAATCCATAAAGAAATTTTGTTCGCTATACTCATTGTATGTACGCACAGTATTTAAAAACGTAACACAATTACATGCTGTTTCGCTCAAAGATATGCAATGAATGAATATTTTATTTGGGAATTAATAATAATAAAACGTATTTACCACATCCCCTTCTACTAGGCGAAATTAAATACGTGCAGTTCTTGGAAAAAAGTATTAGAGAAACCAACAATTCTCGTTCTGAGAATTGTGGGTTGTCGATCTACATTAGGAATTACTAGGAATTTTTACTAATAGAAAGGAGAAGAAAAAGCTTAAATATGCAATATATGCAACTTTTGTAAAAATATGCATAGAAATGCCTAAATATGCAGTATATGCAATCACTAATTAACGCTAATTAACTTCAATTAGTGTGATACGTCTACATATAGACTATAATTGAAGATATGCAAAAAATAAAATATATGCACTTTGCATATAATCCGGTCTTTAGTAATAAACTCATACTCTCATACAGAAAGAAAGACAAATTCTAGAAGATATGTGATAAATTAAAATATAAACAATGCAATAATAAATACATTTTCATAAATAAATAATAAAAAAAAATTCTAAGAAATAACGACAAATATATTTAATTTTCTGCTAAATCTTTTTCATTGATTTATAAATTTAAGAAAAATATATGCATTTATTTATAAATCCATTTAGATTAGAGTTTTAATGTGTTGTGCAAATTTTCATTTTAATATGCGGTAATTGTAAACTACTTTACTCGCGACAAAAGGCATTAATCCCCTTTATCCCTTTTAGATTCTCCGCCTTCAGTAGAACAAACTGCGTCTATGCTAATCCATCGCAGAGATACATAAATATAGATCACATTTTCTTTTTCGTTTTGGCAAATTGCTGTGTTAGGTATCATCTGTTATTCTATTGATATATGTTTATAATATAATTATAATTTAACAGATATAATTTTTTCCTTTGCGTATTCTTTTTTGGTCCAGCAGTGGAAGTATGTGTCCTTGCACGTCTTTATAATCATCTTTTTTTTACGGGGTGCATTGCAGCCGACATACATTCATTTTAACTTTGACTATCTTTGTGTAAAGTTTTTAATGTGTTTGTGTGTACGAATTTTTAAACTGTGATTTTTGTCCGCTAAAACATAGTGATCTAGTCGACCTAACTCGATTGCTAATTTTTCAATCAGTTCATAACTTTTTTTTAATACACTTTTTTAATAATTAGAACTAACTCCATCATGAACAATTTAAACATTAATTTTTTTTGTCTTCGATGTTAACTTTTTTGAACAATCTCAAGCCGATTGTAAGTATTTTCTCTTTTTTATATTTTAAATATTCCTTAGGTTAAATTACTTATAATTGTTAGGTCTGATGAAGGGTGAAAATACAAAAGACCCGAAACGTCACTAAGGCGAAAACATTGAAAACAATAAAGAACCCTTATTCTGTTAAGTCTTCTAACAGTAATTTTATTTAATCCCAATACAAGGAACTTTCGGTCACGGAAACTGAACAAATCTTTTTGGATTTTTTCCGCTACAACCTTTGTATATATTTATATATACGTCAAATGACATGACATTTCATTATCATTATCATATGTTAAATGAAATAAAAAACAGCTATCTACATTTAGCGAAACGTCGCTAAATGTAGATAGCTGTTTTTTATTTTATTATTAAATTTATTTAATCTTTATCAAGCTAAGTAGCGATTTCTTAATTAGAGTTACTATTGTACATTATAAATTGGCTAATGAAATTAAAAAAAAAAAACTGGTCATTTTAATTGACGATGCACTAATCAAATTAAATTTAGTAAACGAAGAAAACATTTAAAAAAGTAAGTACAACATTAATTACCGCTTTATATTAAAATTGAACATGATTCAAGACATGGGTATTTAAATTTACGGTGAAAATAATTTATTAAGTTAAAACTGCAACGACCAACGTCCGAATGACGTTTTCTACTACCACAATTTGCCTGCCCAGAACCAGTTCAGAGCCATTCTGCTTGTCTTTGCTCAGTTCTCTACTTTTACAATTCCTTGGATTTATCATTCATTTATTCATGAGTTTTCCATATGATTAAGCAAGGAGATGAACCAGTCCCAATGAAAAACTAATGAATGTAAATGAATCCTAAAATTAGGAATTGAAGAACCATAGTACATTATATAATAGACAACTGAAGCAGTTTTTTTATAACGGCCCACGACTTTTGCATCCTCCAAGCTCTGTAGAACAAACTTAGGTCAAGAAACTATTGCAATGATATACAGGGTGTTAGGTAAACATGTGGCTAAAATTCAAGGGGTTATTCCTTGGCCTATTCTAAGAATATTTAGTCCCATGATGATTTTTGAAAAACCCCTTTGTTTCGAAGATGCAGGGCGAACAAGATTTGCGACAGTAACAATTTGATTTTATTATCAAACAGTACACGTACAGTTGCTCAATCTACAATAAATGTTCAAAATGGCTTCCTCCAGCCTGGATACGAGCATTCAATCTTCTCGTCATTGACTGTCAAACTCGTTCAAACACATCAGGGTCGTTTCTAATTGAATTACACCCAGCAATTTTGCGATTTTGCAAATCGTCTAAATTCTCCACTGGAGTAGCGTAAACTATTGACTTCAGAGATCCCCAGAAGAAATAATCTAGGGGGTTTAAATCTGGGGATCGAGCAGGCCGTGCGTGTGGGCCCACCTCGACCAATCCAACGATCTCAATATGTTGCTGTTAAAAAATGTTACCTAAATTTCCGGCACCGAAAGTGACGGCCGAGTACCGTGAAAAATCGCGAGGCAAGAACTCAACATAAGAAGACAAAAGGTGATGCACTTCCGTTTTACAAACCTTTGAAAAAGTGGGTGGATATTCGGCAATCATGCAGGGTGCCAGCCGGCTCATCGGCGAGGGAGTGGGTTGATTGAAATACAAACCCAAGATGGAAAATAAATTTCGGCGCCACCTGCTTAGGATTACTTACCCTGTCATGCCCCCTGATAAGCAGGAATCCAAGGTGATAATTAAAACTCGAGGGGTAAAACGGTTTGCAAATAAACTCATACACAAAAAAATAAAAGAATGAATTCACTGATAAAACAGTTAAACTTTTATTAATAAAATTGTTAATAAAAAAAGTTGGTGTTATTGACATAAAATTCAAGAAAATAACTATGATACTCGGTATCAGTAAACGTTAATAACGACAAAAAAATAAGAATGAAATATGACATAAAATTCAAGTAAATAAATATGATACTCTGTATCAGTAAACGTTATTAAAGACAATAAAAAAATAAGAATGAAATATTGTAAAACTATAACAGAAAATCCTGCGGTAGGATTCGGACATCGAACGCTTTGGCCAACGCAATCAGTTCACACACGTTGTATAAAGAAAATTCTTAGGCTAAAAGTTAATTTTAAATTTAAGAAAAGTTTTTACAGTACAAAAAAAACTATTAAAATAAAACTAGATATTTGTCTTGATTATACTAGTGGTGAATGAACCACCCTGTATATTACAGCCCGATATTTAATCGGTTGATGTTTTAAATATATTTAGATATATATTAGATATCTGAATATTACAGTTAACTATTTTTCTGAACTAGTGACCCCTCCGATCCTCGATATAACATAAAAATTTATAGTAACGTTGGATAGAACATAAAAAAAAACTAAGTGATCGGGGTTGATAATTTACTAATAAAAATTTTAAACGCGGACAAAGTATACAAATAAAAAGGAAACATGCAAACTTAGCTTTTGTTCTCAATCAGCTGTTACGGCCTTGGAAATCCTCTCCTATCCGAACAGATCGTAGCCTCTGGGCAGACTCGGTACTATCCGAAGCAGATGGTCCACTTAATTCAAGGAAAGTAGGATTCTCCAAAGGGACTTAAAAAGGTCGCAGAAGTCCTCAGCCGCACGGGGGTGTTCAAAATCGCACACAAAACGAAGATACCAAAATTCAAAGAAATAAGGGGTATAGAAAAAAAAAAACCTCTAAAAACACAGAAACCTCAAAATTAGTGATTTAGAAGAAATAACAAGATCTGCTTACCGTTAAATAACGAGGTTTTACAACGAAGAGAAGAAAGAAACAGATATGGCGTTGCAGAAGCGTGTGTTCTCAAATTGTATTCCAATACATCGATGCCCTTAGTCGTGATATTCACAAAAATTCCATACCAAACACATGCGAAGATACGGCCAATGATTAATTCAAACAATCTTCCAATTAAATCCACAGATGTGTGAAAATATCCAAAATTTCCAAAATAGGAAGTTGTACTCGTAAGAACACGTCTAAAACCACAACCAAGAATGGCCAGCAACCCGGAAGGAAGGAAACGTCACACAACCAATCAGAAGACAGATAAGTAAAATAAGAAAACAGACATAGAGGTACCCTCTGACGTCGAAAAGATGTAAACACAAAATAGGGCAGATGAAAGGAACACCATCGATCGGCAAATCGAACAGATCTATTGATGCGTGGGAATCGATACTACCGGCATGTGCAGAACAAACATACCTAGCCTTAAAACGAAAACGTTAACTGTCAAACATGTGAATTGAAGGAAGTTACTAAAATTGAAAGAAATTAAACGAAAATCTAAGACCGTATTAAGTATAATGAATTATCTGTAAGTAAACGAGACTAAAAGATACAAATTCTAGCTAGACCGCACTAACATGGGAAAGAAAACAAAATTTGACATCCAAAAATTAAACGATAATGTTTACGTTGAGGAATTACAAGACGTAGAAGCATCTCTGAAAGTAAAAGAAGGTAGAGGACGGACATAGGGGAAAATAGGATTACAAAAGCTTGTCGAAAAGACAAGCGGAGAACTAATTCGAGGTAAGCGAAGTAAAAAAAACCGTAACAAAAATTACGAGCAACCAAATTGAAATGTGGTGGTGCACCATCGTGCATAAACCACATTGCAATTCTTGTCATGTATGGTACATCCTCCAGAAACTCAGGCAGCGTTGCTTCCAAAAAGTTGCGGTACACCACGCCAGTAAGTCTTCCTGGTAGAAATACCGGTAGAGTTAAGCATTTATTGAAACTACCCTTCCTTTAATAATTTATCGAAAAAAAAATGCATCCTAATTCAGCTATTGAAGACCTAAATATATCTAAATATGCTTAAAATCCTTATCTAAGCACAATTTGAAATGAAACTCGATTGGCCGACCAACATCAATCTAACCGGCAACTCTCCTTGCCTCAGATCTTGACAAGATGAAAGATTCCGAACAATTCGTCTGTTAAATTCCATTTCATTTCGGTAATTTAATTGAATACCCGATTCGCCAGTCGCTACCGGAAGTAATTTATTATATCCGCTGTGGCGCGACGCGGGTCTCGTAAACTTCGAAACGGCGCTGCCCCAAGGAGCGATTCTTACTCCGCTGCCACGTCTACATATTTCCGCCTCGATTCGTCCACATAGGGGATAGCGCGCCCGCGCGCGAATTTACCTTACGATGTATGTATTTGTATGTAGGTGCATATCTGGTTTCGTACGCGAATATATGTCCCGACCAGATACTTCGGAAGTTATTTTACTTCCGTCATAGTCGGTAGGATGTTTAATGCCCCCTGGAGTGGTTTGGGTGAAATGTGGTAATGTTTGATGTAATAGTCGTAATGTTAGAAAAAGAATGTTCAAATTTGCAACAGTTTTAAGGAATGGTTCTGCGTTTAACAGGTTTTCGGGTTTTGGAGTACAGTCTGTGCGCGTTCGTCGATGAATTACCGATTGTTCTAACAACGACGGTCAACCTTCAACAATTTTACGGCAGACGCTAATTTGATGTCTCTGCGCTTGTAGATAATTTAATATATTCGATACATCAAAGTTTAACGCATATACAGGATGATTCTCAATATTTGCGACAACTTTAAGAGCTGATTTCTGAGGTTATTTTGCTCATAAAAGTTCATATGAGTATATGTCCAAAACACTTTAGTTTTAAAGTTATTGAATGTTTAATAATAAATTATGAACTATGACTAACACGATATAATATCACAGTTGGTTCTTCAAAAACTATTGTGTTGAGAGGAAATTGTTTATTTGTCATTTCAATATTTGTCAATAGTTGTCAAAGTATTCATTCAGTTTATTGCCAGTTTCTGTTTTCTAAAATGAATTACACGAATGCTGAGATGTGTGATATGCATTTCGTTTACGGTCTTGCCAATGGAAATTCGCGTGCTGCTAGACGTCTTTATGAAGAACGATACCCGAACCGTATCATCCCGTATCATTCAACATTTGCCCGTCTTCACCAACGTCTTAGTGAAACGGGAAATTTAAAAAAACGGACGACTGATAACGGGCACCCATATACAGTGAGAACTCCACAAGTTGAAGAAATGGTACTAAATGAATTGAGGAATATCCTACTACAAGCACCAGAAAAATTGCGTTTGCTTTAAACATTAGTCAGGCCACAGTTTGGAGAATATTGAAAGATTAACTGTTGTATCCATATCACAGTCAACGGGTGCAGGCGCTTTTGCCGGCAGATTTTCCGCAAAGAGTGGTTTTTTCTCAATGGATGCAACACAAAATCGCACAAAATCCTGACTATTTGGCTGAAATATTCTTCACCGACGAGGCTACTTTCTCTAGAAACGCGATTATTAATTTTCATAATAATCACATATGGGCCGAAGAAAATCCGCCTGAACTAGTGAATACCCGTCACCAACATCAATTCTCTGTCAATGTGTGGGCCGGAATCGTTGGAGATCACTTGATAGGTCCACATTTTTTACCAATGCGGTTAAATGGCGAGGTATACCGCAATTTTCTCGAAGAGGAGCTACCACTACTGCTGGAAGAAGTTCCGTTGCAATTAAGATTACAAATGAATTTTATACATGACGGTGCTCCAGCGCATTTTAGTTTCGTTGCTTGCGAGTTTTTGGACAATATGTATCCAGATCGGTGGATAGGACGGGGAGGTCCACAACCGTGGTCTCCTCGGTCTCCAGACTTAAATTCTTTGGACTTTTTCCTCTGGGATCATCTTAAATCATTAGTTTATACGACTCCCATTGAAAATGTCGATGAACTGAGAAATCGTATTATCGTAGCTTCTCAAACAATTCTAAATACCCTGGTATTTTAGAACGGACTCGCCAGTCAATACGACAGAGGATAGAATCTTGTATTGCAGTTGGGGGCGGTCATTTTCAACAGTTAGTATAAGTTAATTTTGTTTTACTAATTATTTTATTAATTTATAATAAAAACATTAATTATGTTAACTTACTATTAAACATTGTACAACTTTAGAACTATACGATTTTGGACATGTGTTCTTATGAACTTTTATGATCAAAATAACCCCAAGAATCAGCGCTTAAAGTTTGTTCCATATATTGAGAATCACCCCGTATATATATGCTAAACTAGGGGAGATGTATGATTGATTTCATTTAATTTGGACGGTGAGTGCACATCAGGCATTTTCATTATTTCCTTAACACTGTTGTTTTCAAAAATAATAAAGATATAAGTGATAAACTTGTTTTCTCGGGCAAGGTCGTGGGTAGCAATAGTTGAAATCGTCTACTAAATTTAGTTTTACACATTATACAGTTATAAGTAGAAAACTGTTTAAATTGTTTGTAGACCCAGAAGAAAAACTAATAGATAAATAAAATTCAATTGTTAAAACTTTCAAAGTGTATGATAAATTATCATACACTTTGAAAGTATGTCTTAATTTTGTTTTGTTAATGTTAAGAATTAATTTATTTACTCGACACCACTCCATCGTTTTACCCAACACGCGGCGAACGTTATTTAGTAACCCCTCTTGGGTTTCTGAAGATATTAAGATTGCAGTATCATCGGCGTACCAGAGACTTGCACGAGTAAGTAAAAATGTAGTCGATTAATAATCGGCGATTACCTTTCCCGACGATGCGAGTAGGTAATCATTAAGACCGGCATCGTAGGAATCGGCATCGTCGCATCGCAAGAATCGTACGATTCTTACTCGTAAGAATATGCTACAATAATTGTGCATATATGGTGCCATTTGTTGGTTATCACTTATTATAGTGGCTTGATTTTTCTAATGTATTGTATGTTTATAGTTTCTAATAAAAGTTTTCCAAATTTCGTGTTCCTGCTCTTTTATATGATATGGTTTCTGTCGAGATTAAATCATACTAGATCTATCTAAACAAACGTTAGTTTTATCGCTTTCTACCAGTAAACGAATAACAATGACACTGTAAACTGCCCTTATCGCAAAACTTGGGAAAAAAAGAAAAAAGCAAGTGCTCCTCAAGGTCCGTATATACAAGGTTACCTCATAACTTTTCAGCTAATCAAGAGAAAGAGCGCGAACGCGTCATCATGTATGCTGTTTTTAATAAATAAAGTGGTGCATATATGTAAAAACAAATGGCGATTTGTACTCCCAAACTAAATATTTATTTTTTATAATAAAAAAAGAATTTCTACTATTATGTAATAGTAAACATAAGTAAATCAAGTAAAAATATTATATAAATATAACACAAAACTTAGAACTACGCACATAGAGCATGACATTAAATTAGAAACTAAGAAAAAGTAAAGTAAAATGGTAAAAAGATAACCGTTATATATTATCAAACTAAATATTTATTCTTCCTAATAAAAAAGCAGTTTCTTATTATTATATAATCATAAGCATAAGTAAATTAAGCTAACAAAATAACATTAATTTAAAAACTAAGAAAACTAAAATTAATGTTTTTTTTCTTTGTTTCTTGGCAAATTTGCGTCCTTCAGATTTAACTTCTCTCTTTCGAGTGATTTTTTTTGTTTTAAGTTTAAATATTTATTTTAAAAAAAAAAAATCTTAATTTAGAAAATTTTTCAATTAATGTTTTACAGTGGCGGCTCGTGAGTTATGAAAGAGAGTGGGCACAATATAAGAACTTGCCTATTTTTTGTACATAAAATTCATTCTCCTATTTTTCATGCTGGAAAATACGTCAGTGACTTTGTTGTAAAAATGCGTTCAGTCGATCTTCTGACATTGTGCTTCTCAGAAATGTTTTAATGCATTTGAGGGTGGAAAAACATCATTCACATACTGCTGTCGACATGGGGGTTGTACAAATAATATCCAACAGTTTATGTTTCCGTCAAAACATGTTTTTTTAAGTTGTTGTGTGTTATGAACACTAAAAGCGGCAAAACACCACCTACATCTACGTCACATATGTCCTCGCGCTCATAAATTACTGAAAGCTCACTTTTCAATTTTACTCTATCCAACATAGGATAAGATTTCACATTTTTTTATACACATAATTAACCGACGCAAAATATGACGATTTTTTTCTACACCTTCGTTGTACTTAATTTTATGTCGCAAATAAGCATTGTCTAACTATTCACGTATGTCCACTTTGCCTAGAACATTGAAATCCACGCATGCATTCATGTAAGAAACGGAATTTTCGTGTTTCTTTGCCCTCTTTGCGATATGCTTTAAATCATTTAACCCTTGTTTATTACTGACCTCTTTCTTAAAATTAAGCAGATAAAAACAAAATAGTTTATTTGTTAGTGAACATCCGCACATCCACTCATATTTTTATTGAATACTCTATTGTAAGTTCGAGTTTTACTTGTGGAAGTGTAGTTTATTTGAAGATCAGGAATAGGCCTTCCTTTCTCTTTAATTAAAAGTTTTTCCTCAAATGAGAGCGGGTTTTTTTTCCAAGATTTTGCACTCAATTAACTTCCATCATTAACAATAAACGCCACTTCAAGCCTTTGAAATCACACATGCGCGGTACGCGTTGAAAACGATGCAGTCGCAACGAATGCAAGACGTTAACTGGGGACACGGCATTACGTGCCCCGTAGCAACCGTATAAGCGCATACAGCGAAGGTAAACGGAGCCGTCCGATTCATACTCCAAATAGGTACATTGGAAAGAGTGCCCCGGAACATAGTTCGCTTCGCATAGCGTTCGCATATACGCTAGCGTTTGCGGTGCGGAAGGATACTTTCATACCATCGTTATAAAAATACGTAAAAATAATAAAATAAAATAATGCACTGAATTACATGCAAATTTCTTTTTGTGTGTATCTTGGTGGTCGCCACTCATATTTTATCAACAAGAACGTGTCTTGCAATATACTTTCAAGTTCTTTTTATTATAACAGAATACCCCAATACTAGCCTTTTAATGTAAACAAACACGGGAATGATCGCGAAGCGCGTCATCACAGCGTCAACGTATATCCACCCTCTCCTTTAACCGGGCCTCACCTTACGAGGTAACCATATGTATACGGACCTTGAGTGCTCCTGACGATGCTGCGAGTAGTAATCATACGATGCCACGATGCCGATTGCTACTCATACCTCATATACACGATTATGCGTATTACTAGACGCATCGTTATACTCGTCAAATGCGTAAACGTACCTATACTCGCACGATGCCGTACTCACTCGTGCAGGTCTCTGCGGCGTACATCACCACACTGCCGGACAAGAATCGCGGTAAATCATTAATAAAAAGAACAAATAGTAACGGACCCAAGTTTGACCGTTGTGGGATTCCAATAGAATTCTCGACTGTTTTAGATTAGCAACGTTCTCTACACCCATAGTTACTTCTATGTTTAATTTCAGTGAATTGTTTCCGCTGACACAAGTAAGGTTTAAAAATTCTAACAATAAGTGCAGTGCCACGTACTCCATAGGCTGACAATTTCTCTAACAGTATATTATGATTTACTAAGTCAAAAGCTCGAGAGAGATCACATGTAACACATGCCACCTCCTTCTCAGCGTTCATATTATTTATTACCTCAGCCAACGCCGTACTAGTAGATCTAGATTTAATAAAACCATGTTGATTTGATGATATTAAATTATTTTTAACTAAATGACTCATGAAACGTGAATGTAATGCACTTTCAAAAACTTTTGATAAAGCAGGCAGGATTGAAATTGGCCTGTAAATTACAATTTGCTGCCTTTCACCTTTTTTATATAGAGGTATGATTTTTGATATTTTGAAGATATTTGGAAAGGAACCATTTTCAATAAAACTATGAATAATATTCTGTATTGGTGAACATTATTATGGGGGAAATACATTTGATAATTGGAACTGGTATATCATCAACTCCAGTAACATAAGTATTATTGAGTTGAGAAATAATTTGGGCTATCTCTACTTCTGTAACAGGTGTAACAAATATTGGCTCAACAGAAGCTGGAGGAACGAAAGTACGGTTTGTGTCTACCGGAAACTGTTACTGAAGCTCATGAGCTAAGGTTCCAAAGTACCGATTAAACTACTAAGGTCATCCGGGTCCCATACTAACTCATTTAAACTGTTGTATATTTCAAAATTTTTAAATGGTACGTATTGTTGGGCTTCCTCTTTAATTACTTTCCAAGTGGCTTTGATGACATTGGTAGACTGACTTATTGCTTTACGAATTGCTATACTCTTTGCTAACTGTATTATATTTTTATTAAGAGGCAACTGTTTTTTTTCGTAATATAGTCTATTATTGAAAATTTACTGCAAGTAAATCATGTGTAACTTCTGCTGAATTGCCACCGTAAAATTGTTTCACAATCCTCAGGCCTATAATATAATTTTTTTTTTAAAAAAATACTGACTGAAAATTACTAGCAACGCCTTGATAAAAAATAAGCGAAATGAATCGAACGCCGGCTAATTTGAAAGTGAATTTACGGCTATGTTTACGCATGCCTAGCGAATTGTTCCTCGCCCGTAGTAGACAGAATGTGAGCTTTGTTGAATTGACTTAAATTGAAAAGATCGATGCGGTGATAGCATTTTGTAGTAGTTAGACAAAGGTAGAGCTAGCGGGTGAGTGCTTGCCGTTAGACAGCGATAGCATGCGGATTGGAGATAGTAAATCGAAGCGTATATCTGACACACAACCGCATAGCAGCAAAAAAAAACATGCGTATTTCTCGACTTTGTTAACTGATAGAAATCCTACTCTCATCCTTTTTTTTTATTAATATTATGGCAAATGACAGGTTGAAGATGAGCTCTTGGTATGTTATAAAATGTAGAAAACGTAGATTTAAAAATAAAAGATTACCTAAAGTCGATATTTGCCTTCTTATTAATTTTATTCTTCTTCTTCGTTTTTTCCACGGTGTATACATAAAAAAAAAGCGTTAAATGTTTACTTAAACTCTTTTTTGTTAACTGACTTAGGGACTTTAGTGTACGTTCTGCTGTGTATTAATTGAAGTAAATAAAAAATGATTTTAAAATGAGAAGAAAAATATATTATTCACTAGCTCAACGGAAAAGATTTTTAATTAAACAAAAGAACTATTAATCTCAGAGTTACCCTCGTGAATTAAAACTTTAATCTAACCACGAAAAGTAAATTGTGAGTGAATGAAATCAGACTTTCTTAAATTGCACGGAAGATTGTAAAAGTTTAATATAAAATAAAAGAACAGAATTTTTAACCCAGTGAAGCTAATTAAACAATCAATTTATTTTTACACAACCGGTTAAATTACAAAGGTGCAGAAAAAAACCCTGAACTGAAGGTTCTGGCTTAAAATAAAAATTGCACTAGACTCTAATTTAAAATAGGACAATGACATTTCCTATACAAAGCAAAAGTTTTGTTTCTTCAGGAAGATTATCCAAAATACATACCTTTGAAATTTTATCCAAGTGGTTTCACAAATTAAAATAAACTAAGCGTGGATAATTACTAGAATTTACAAAATCAAAATGAATTACAAAATGGCAACAAAGATATGCAAAAATACGTCTACTCACGTCAATAGTCGAACAAGGAAGTACCTGACAAAACTCTACAATTGTTTTTCTTACAACAATCCCTCTCTCAAAAACGTTCTACGCAGACGTAAAACGCACGACAATATTTAATAGAATCCGCATTAAATCAACACAAGCAAACGATAGACATTTGAATGTCTGGACTAATTAAAAAAGAACTTAACACTAAATAAATTAAAATGATTCAATAAACTCTTTAACTAAATTTATACAAACCAAAATAGAAATGTGTAAAATTCTCGGTAAATTGAACAACAGCTCGGAACAAAGTAAAAAATTCTAAATATGCAACTCAAAATACACTCAGCGAATTGGGTTGTCTAAACCGCAGCAGTTCGTTAGGCTTAAATTCTCTAATAAAGTCCATTAATACTACAAAGAGAAACGAATTATTACTTCTAATTCCAAAATATTTTCAGCGCATCGTCACGAATTCAAATTAACCGACATACTGTTACATCTTTTCCGCTATCCATTCCCCAAATCACCCAGACCGAAGTCCGCTCGCATACACTCGCAAAGAAATCGATACCGCTTGCCAACATCATTCAATCAGGAAACCAGAACAGCGACTCCTTTGATCACCGCCACTGCAATCCAACGGCATTGATAGCACGGGCGAAAACCCTTCTCAGAGAGGCGGAGAGGGCCGGGGCGCACCGAGGATATGCATAATGGATACATCGATAACTCGCCTGCACTACGTGCCGAATGAAGCATTTCCACACAGATCGGAAAGTAATCATTTACCTTGCAAGCTGCAAGACATTGTCTAAGTCGGCGCTAACCCGGGAAGTTCAAAGAGGCGGGCGCTGGTAATAAAAAGGTTTTACCATGATGGATACCAGGTGGCGTATGTGTTTTTCGATTCTATCCGGAAGGTTGCTAGCTTAAAATATCCATGTTCAATATCCATTAGCATATAAAAGTGTTGTAATGGTGGAGAGTGCTGTCATTGTACCGAGTCTATTCGACTGACTTTTGTTAAATGTATATATGCACTCCAAAGAAGATTACTATCGCCTATTGTTATCGATAGATGGAAGAAGTAATGAAATGGTGAATATTTGTTTGTATTTCCAATGTTTGTACCTATATAAAACAATATCGTATACATTATCCTAGAATAATTAAACGGCTAAAGATTTAAGCTTCGTATTCATCAGACGATAAGGTGAATGTAATTGTAATGTAAGACGAATGTAATGGAGACCGGTTTGAGTATGACAATGCTCGCGAAGCATTGACGAACTTCTAAGGTATGGAATATTACCATTGGTTCAATGCAATTGCAATGGTATTTAAAATCTCTTTTTTATTTTGATTAAGCTTGGTTTAATTTAACAGATGATATAAACTCTCAAAATATTAGAATTTGATCCGCACAAAATCCTCATACTATTTGTGAAATCGAATTACACTCTGTAAAAATAGGACTATGGGTTATAATGTCCAAGACGCGTATTACAGAACCGATATTTTTTGAAAATACAATAACAGTGTAAGAATTCGAAATTCCATCCTGGCAAGTATTTAAATTCATTTTATTAATACGTAGTTGATAGGTACCGTGGCATTTGCTGAGTAGCGTCTGCCTCATAGGAAACAATAATCTATTTTCGTTTAAAGACTCGCGTAATTAAAATAATATGGTATTACTTTGTATCTTCTTTGTTTATTGTACGTTACATTTGCCGTTCAGCAATTCGCACGGTCCTCTCAAGTAGGACGTCTGAAAGTCAGAAAAAATAACGCCTTCGGTCATACTTGCGCCCTCCTGTAAAGAGAAGCGAAACTAGTTATCGGTGCGAATTGACGTCACAATCAAAGTTTATAAAAACCCTTAACATTGCGGTTTACAATTAATTAGTTCGCGATCCTTCAATCTAGCTTCAGGAATAAGCATGCGCCCCCTTCGTCGAGTGTTTGTAATTCTTAGAATTAAAACTTCTCATCTTAAAATTTGGCAATTAAAATTAAGCCTAAAAAATTCGAGAACAAGAAGCATAAGCTTTCCTCGAGAGGTGATTAGTGATTTTGGTACTAAAACCGCTTAAATACCCCCTTTTAGTTTGCCTAAATTTTTGTGAGTGTTGTGTAAGTTTTGTGCCCTAAAATTTGGATTACGAGAAGAATTATTTTTCCCACATCGGCCGGTAAGATGTTCAAAATTTCTGCTTAAAACTAACCAAAGTAAATACGTGAAAACCGTAACTCGTTCGGTCTCTCTCTCCCTTAATAAATAGTTTGGAAGTAAGAATTACTAGAATTTAAATTAATCAACATTGTTAAGAAAAGCCTAAAAAAATTCATCTAAATAGTTGTGTTTTGTTTTGTCATTTGCTTGATACTTTATTAAATTCGTAGATTGTTAGCTTAACTTAATTGTCACAAAAATTCGTTAAAACAAAATTGTGTTTTGTTCATTTTTGTTCACTTGTTAATTTATTTAATTGTGTAGTTTGTGAGTTTTTTATTCAATGTCTTAAATTACTCAAAATATAATTGTTAAAAATATATGTCGTTCTATTATTTCGCCATTTAAAAGAAGTTCAGTTTGAACCCTTGGGAAGGGGTTGGAGAGGAAGACAATTTTGTAAGAGAAAGCCGACGAGAAGGGTAAGTCGACAATCATTAGGCTAACTAACGGCCCTGCTTCGACTGACGGTGGAAAACACAGTTGGGAAACATCTTTGGCTAAAATTACTAAAACCATTCGCTACCGAACAAAAAGTTTGTTTCCCAGCAGTGGCTCGCCGGTCAAAAGAGCAGGAGGGGTTGTCTGCGAAACGGAAGTTGGCTTGTCTTATTTGAATTTGGGCTGGCCATCCCCAAAAGTTTCCAGACAAGAAAACGCGTTCCGTTACAACAGCAACCAGGTATAGATTTATATTATATGAATTTGTGTTACAACTAAGTTAATTTTAAAATGACAATGTTGAGCAAGAAAAATGCTGTACACTCTGCTTGGCTTCTTCTGGACGATGTTTCATCTACAATCGCAAGGAGTATCTTCAGGGCGACTACTGCTGTTGACCTGAAAATGATACTAACTAACACACGGGGACGGATTTATGGTATAGCGATAATGGTTATGGATTAGCGGGTCGTCACGGTTGTGATTCAGAGGAGCACTAGGGCTGTGATTGGATTGTTTGAAAAAAAGAGGATGGACTTTCAGGTGTTGTGTAAGAGATAACTGTCTTCATAGTTCAGGTTATAAGTACGTTTACGGATTTCAATGGGTACTCAGATTTTTGGCTGAATTAATTGTGAGAATTATGGGATAGGATTTGGACAGAGTGAAATTGGATTTGGTGGCCGATCTCCAGATTGAGCTAAACATAAAGGATTAGTTTGGAAAGGATGTAGACGGTTGGTAACACCTTGGATGTTGGGAAGATAGACAATGGATTTATGTGATTGACTAACATTTCGAAAAGCCATGTGTTCGAAACTGTGCCCCTTCACTTCGATACATTTATTTATTCGCAATTGGAATGCTATTCAACGATACAAACCCGTCCTTTATTCAGTACTTGACAAGCTGTGAATACTTACACATTGTCCGATCCCCATTTAGATTATTAATTATTAATCCAATACAACATATTAGTTAGTGTTGAATATTTGAACAGTAATGGAGACTATAACATTACAAGAGAGAATTCGTTGTTGAATGGCTTTTTGAAATGTTATTTTAATGTAAAATAAAAAAAACAAAGTCATGTTTGCTTTCTTCTCTTTTTTGTGTATTTTTTTCTAGACATTCACAATCATGTTTTTTGCGATTACAGCGCAATCTGTTACGAATCGAAAAAGAAGTATTAAACTACGTACTTGATGGCGTAGAATCCGAATCTGCAATACAAAATGGGGGTTCCCATTTAAGATTTCAAAGTTGCCCCCCTCCCCCTCCCACTCTGGAGGGGTGAGGCGGGGGATCGAGTTCGGCACCATTCAGTGAGCCCCCTACATTATAACAAATCTTATTAAGATCTTTTTGTGATTTGATACAGTGTTTTAGAGATATTCCGTTCTCAAGATAAAAAAACTCACCCTCTATATCACGTAGCTAAAAATTGTGGGAGGCAATTTAACGGTTATTGAAAGTTGGTATTTATCTCGGGAGGTAATTTATCTGTACCCGGTATAAGATATGATATGACATAAATGTGTATTTTTTTATATGTAATATACAACGTGTGTATAAATTGTCGCAAAAGCTACACGTAGCGACATACTTCGTTCGTTTCTGAATCGAAAATCTAAATGGTAAAATATTGTACTATGCTTCATAAGTCTTCACGAGGTTCTTAAAGTTCGGTTTTTTAGTTCCTTAATAAGCGTTTGTGTTCGTTATTTGTCGGTATAGATAGCTGCAATTTTGAATTTAGACGATTTCTTATTCCTGTTTTTTCGTAAACAGTTTCTTTTTGATTTTAGAGCCTGGTTTCAACATTTCTTCATAAGCATCCTCTCATGAAAAACACATTTGGCAACATTGTAGGACATGACTTTGTATTCTAATTTGATTTCAATCAAAACCATTACTGTCAAATTTTGACATTAATCTGAAGTGTTAATTTTATGCAGGTTCTGCTCTTTTTCGTGATTACTCGTATTCTCTCGATTAGTTTTTCTGTTTCAGTGTTTTTATCGTTCTCGTATTATTGTTTTGTTTATTTACAATGGTTTTTACATTTAATGAATATGCCGATATGTATATTGGTATACGGTTTTTGTAATGGAATTGCTGACATGGCAGAACAGGAATATCGCATACGTTTTCCAAACCGGAGACATCCTACTGGAAACGTATTTCGACGGCTGGACCAACGTCTACGTGAAACTGGTTCGTTTAAGAAAATAAATGCCAACGCTGGTCGACCTAGACAACGGCGTACATTACAACTGGAAGAGGAAATTCTAGACTCAGTACATGAAGATCCCTCCGTCAGTACTCGACAGTTGGCGTCCACATTCAATATCCGCAGTAATAAGACCGTTCATTTGGGTCTACGTGAAAACCTTCTTTATCCATACCATATAACTAAGGTGCAGCCGCTCTATGAAAACGATAACATACACCGTTTAAATTTTTGTCATAGTATCTTAAATAGGATTCAAGAAGATGGCGACTTTTTAAGAGGTGTTCTTTGAACCGACGAGTCTATGTTTACCAGAGATGGTGTACTCAATACCCATAATTTTCACCATTGGGCAGATGAAAATCCTCATGCGTTTCGGGAATACGGTCACCAAAGAAAGTTTTCAGTTAATGTTTGGCTGGTATAATAAATCACCGTGTCGTTGGGCCAATCTATCTGCCAAATCGACTTGATTGCCAACGGGTATTTAAATGTATTAGAACAAGTTATTGACGAGATGCCATTGAATATACGCCGCAACATGTTTTACATGCATGATAGAGCTCCGGCACATTTTTCTCGTAATATGGGAGAGTGGTTGGATGAACACTTCCGTAACAGGTGGATTGGCCGCGGTGGTCCTATCTTATGGCATGCAAGGTCTCCCGACCTAAATCCTTTAGACTTTTTTGTTTGGGGTTTCATAAAGGTGAAAGTTTACGCAACAACTCCACAAAGACGCTAACGAAGTTATAGGACGAATTAACGCGGCAGTATTAGAAATTACACCGGAAAGGCTTGAACAAGTAATACAGACAATACCTTGTAGATTGCAAATGTGTTTACAAACAGACGGATATCAATTTGAACATATGCGTAGGTAATAGTGCCGCTAATTTATTACAAGAGATGCGTTCGAAAAATCAAAACTACTAATTTTGTTTTAATAAAGCTTTCTTATTGCTTTTCCCTATGTATCATTTGTGTTATCCAATTTGTCATTTGTAATTCTGGTCTGTCAATTTTGACAAGTATTGTAACTACCATTACGGTAGTACGCGACTACAGTGTTGCCAAATGTATGTTACTTTCAAGTGGCTCCTGAAGACGCATGAAGCATAGTACCATATTTTACCATTTAGATATTCGATTCAGAAACGAAGGAAGTATGTCGCTACGTGTAGCTTTTGCGACAATTTATACACACTTTGTATTATTTAAATCTTCTATAATTAATAAAAGCTTGTTATGTTTGTTATTAGAATTATAGTGTTTTGTAAAATATTCATCACCCACTTTATTTATTTTTATTATCAAACCGATATAAGTGTATATTAAGTTACATACGAAAATCAAACAAAAAAATGCACTATCGTAGTTGTGCTAACTAACCTCATTCGAAACAGTGAATGCAAATATTGATATGAACTTTGCGGAAAGTAAAGTCGGATCAGGTCAGCTTTATGATATCATCTCACACATTAGGCTCTTGGCACTCCGTTATTAATTTTTGTATGCTTCGGTACTTTATCGTAGCCTTGGCGCCCATTTATTGAGATTTAAACCAATACGCTAAGATAGCTCACCTCCATCTCCATTCAGCTAAGCCGTCAGCATACTGCTCTTGCTACAGCTGTTGAACGAAGAATTAACATTTCGAGTCGACAGCAGGTAGGTGATCTGCGGTGATCTCTCTCTTGTTATTCAACATTTTCGGTAATTTTAGCTTAGAGCTCGCGGCGGTAGCAAAATTCGGAAGATTTTTTGAGAAGTTAGTAAAATAAACTTTTCTTCTATATATTTTATTTTATATCACTGGTTATAACCACCAGTTACGTGGAAAACACACACAAACCTCCTGTGTTTTGAGAACGGTAAAAAAAAGAACGATTCATTTCTAACTAAACTTCATTGGAACCACATTTTCATCTATGCTTTTAACAACGGAATTTCTCTCTGTCATTTCTGGCTCGTATTAAATATAAATTAAACGGGCAAAAGTTGTCAAAAAAAAAATGCCAATATCGCGTCCACGTCCACGACAAAGAAACAATTTTATTCATGGCGTTTTACTTCGTTTTCGACATGCCCTACGCGGACGAGCAGTGCAAAAAGTATCGTGAAAAACGACATAACGACAGAACTCGTTAACGCATCAGCGGTCGCCGTAAAAAAAGCCAATTAATTTTTGGAGTGCTCAATCAAATTTCATTAAACGAACGAATCGTCTACGTCCAGACTGGTGATATATTTCCTCTTTGACGTGGTTTTATCGAGGGAAAACGTCGCCTTTCACCCTTTTCGCCTTTACCCGCTAAAATTTTAATGGAAATGCAGTTATGAGTTATCCAGAAACTGAATCGTTGCGTTTTCTACTTTGTATACGTTGTAATAAATTAAATTCAATTACCTCAAGACCATATCATCATATATAGCCACTTCGTTAATGTCTGATGCCATCGAGATGAGTGCCCTAGTACTGACAACAAACGGGTTCTCCAATTACCAATACCGCCTGCGAACGACACTCAAGCACCTTGCAGTACACCGTACTATTATGGCACAGGGTATAAAGCGTACATAATTAATTGAAATATGATCTTTCACGGCGCGATGCGTGAAAATTGAAGTACAGGTTAAATCTCTTGGATGCGCTCATTAGTTTTCAAAGGAAGTTCGTCAATTAACTATTGAAGTATCTTGGGGTAGGTTAAAGTAATGATGCTTTAATTAGGTGGTGTTATTTGTCAGCGTCTCTGAGCTGGGAAATTTAAATTTATGAAATTTGTGGAAGCTGGTAAATCGTGTCTCATTTATAAGGCGCCACAGACTTCCTGGAAATATGTTCTATCGTATTTATATAAAGTATGACAGTAATTGTGTGTAAAAAGTTAAGTATTAAAATTTTGTAGTGATAGCAAAGTAGAATATCCAATAGAATTTTAATAACTAAAGCCTTTTCAGTATTTCTTTAAGCTGCTATGTTTATGTGAATACGGAATAAAATAATGTAAATAAAATAACAGTGAATACATTTCTGATAACTTAAATTTCAAATATATAATAGTAAGAATACCTGCATCTTTTGAATGATTATTCAGAATCAGATTATAATGAAAGATCTGACGATGATAATGCATTCTAAATGTCATTTTAACCACTTTTGCAGCTTTAAATATATATGCCTTAAATGGCGAAATAACTGCAGCAAGCATGTTTAAAGTAAGCAGATACCTTTTACTAAAGTTTCGGTAATAATTTTTTTAAATAGTACGAGGTTAGAGTTCTAACAATCTTTAGCAGCGTTACTCAAAAAATTCCCACCATTCGACCGACTCGTTATCCCTAACTAATTTAACTCGTTAGCTATGCAATTATTTCCGTGCGCGAACGCCACTCAACCCTAACAGCCAGAAATATTACATAGATATTCTTAAGAATATATTTTATAAATATTTTGCGTGAGAGGTTTTTGAATTATTTTTCATATTTTTTTTCTAAATATAGATAAAATATTCAATTAAAATATTTATTCTATATTTTAAAATGAATGTAAGCGCAATATTTTTTCTAAAATATTTGTAAAATATTGTTCATATAAAAACTGAGATTTTTTATGCAATCTATTTAATTATGTCAAAATGAACTAAAATTGTTCTTGGTTATTTAGAATGTATAACGTCGATAACGAAAAGTTGAAACATACATAGAGTTGTATAAAAGGCAAGAACTTGTTTTTTCACACTCACCATACAAGTTAATAATCAATAATTCTGGCATCTTTTAAGGCATATTGAAGGTTTATCAAATTAATCACTATTTTTTAATTGAAGTGTTTTACATAAAAAACAAACGTATTTATTATCATTTTATTTGAATAAGCTAATAAAAATGAAAAATACTCATTTTTAAGTCTAGCCTTGGCTGGTGCCAGGTACAACCCTATGGCTTTTTTCATATCTTCGGTAGTGGCGTTCTCATGGCGTTTCCTTGTGGCCTCTAAAACAATGCCAATAGTATTAGATCATACCATGAATAAAACATCGTACAACATTATCAACACCTACTAATACATTTGGAGCATTTACAATAATTTGAGTGGTAGCTACATTCCAATACTTATGATACTTATTTTTACTTTATTTCATAATATTTGAAAACATTCTACGTACAAACAATAAAACAACACAACGTATTCTAACCTCTATTTGAGGTTATGACGCTTATCTACCGAGATGAATCTCTTAAGCAAACCAACTAGCAATTTATCTGGTAGATGCAGTACATATATGATGCATAAAATTCCTACAATTAGATTATTAAACGATTTCTGTACATAGCGATATGAGCATTCAATTATCTTATAAATGCCTTGACATGTTCAAAGTTTTGCTTACCTCGTAGTCACCACAAAAAGTAAAACACACCCCGCAACAATTAATTACACAGTTAACCCTAATCTGCCTATCGTATACTATTATAAACTATAACATGTAACGGCAAACGAATGAAACGTTGATGATACGCACGTGCGCGTATGCATTCTATGTACCTAATCCATAGACGGATAACAATACTTTTTCATATAAACACGGCACCGTAATGAATAGAGGTGTTGTGTTGACGTTCGCAACTTACAAAATATTACAAATAATATAATACAAAACGGAGATATATTAATAGAAAAGTTACAGCGCTCAACTTAGATACTAATTAAAATCATATTAGATATATATTATCTAATTTAATCTTTAAACCGTCATTTTAAATAGGTACATATCTACTTAATATGTATGCATATTTTACCCATTTTATATTATTCGTCGCACCAAATGTACAAAAGCAAAAATTCAATCTTTTTTTTTATATGAAATAAATATTTACAGAAATACAAAGCAAAATATTCTTGCAGAGTTATGAAAAATACATTTGCAATAAAATATTATTAATGCTACATAACATATATATTTTTTAAATGTTTTCCTAATATATTTTCTATAATATATTTTATGCATATTATATTAATATAACTAATATTCAAGAAAGATTTAATATTTTTTAAATATTTATAAAATATGAAATAAATATAGTTGGTCACTGGGGAACAGTGAGTACACATTCAAATAAAACATACCCCGATGTATATACTCCACCACATTCACAATGAGAATCATTAACCCTCCCAATTCTACATAAATATGATTTAAAATTACCGTGATTCGTTATTGACCCTACTGCCCGATACGACAATACCCTCATTTTTTCTAAACCCTGTAACGTCAGCGATAAATTGAAACCTCTCATTTGCAGTAGTAACCCATCTACCCTGATCCCCTTATCCTTAAACGCTTTTTAATTACGCTAGCCGTAATTAACCCATCCTGCTATCCCTCCTAGACACCGCCACTTTCGCTAATTGATTCGCCCTCTTGTACCTCTTGTTGTACCCACGTGAGTCCTAGTCCAAAAAGTTATACACCACCTCGTGTAACATATCCCAAGTATCTAATGACAAATAGGTCGGATTTTTTAAATTCCCTAACTGCCCGATTTATAGCAACTAATTCTCTCTGAAATTATTACAATGATCCTCTAATTTAAGTTTTGATTATAAGAGCATTCCACACTGTGCTTTTATCCAGTTAAAGATGCTTTGCTGTTATTTTAATAGCTACCAAAACTCCAGATATAAATTACTAGCCATTAATGTGTGTGTGCTTAATGTCAATAATATGTTTTCAATCAATATTTCTTGTTAGCAATGTGGGTCAAATACCTCTTCATCAGCCTATTAAAACTCACGTACGAAATACTATGCTATCAGTATCAATTTTTACATAATTATTAAAACAAATCGCCAAATTCACCTTCCCAAATCTAACGCTACATTCTTATTCTCAAAGAATTATAATTAATATAACGCAAACTACGAAGTAAAAAACTGTTGTATCTTCTATTTAACATCCTTAGCTAGAATAAAACACTGTCATATACAGTCGAGAACTTTAGAGAAAGAAAATCATATCCATATGATCCATAGGATAGATATTTTTGAAAAATATTTGCTTCTCTTATCACTTTGTTACTATTGCTATAAGAACTTGCCCAACAGCAGCTGCAGAGGTAGTATTGGATGTTTTTCCTCTCCATATTGTGGTAGAGGGGGTGGCAAAAAGAATCACGCTCAGAATGGTCAAGGAAGGAACGATTAGGCATAGGCCTCAATCTCCTGACGGCGATGACATGTCAAAGAAACAGAAGACAGTAAAACAGCAAGAATAGGGGACACAATAGCTCTTTTAGGTCGCAGTGCAACAGCACCCTCCCCATATACATACATACTCTTGCTTTGTGTTAAAAAGGAATTCTTATAATGTTGTAGAAAAAGTAAATATACATTAATTTTACGGAGTTTTAATGCCCCTAACTATGAAAAGGATTTTCTCACAACTCTGTGTTTTCGAGATATAATGAAAATACTCTACGTGCACCTTCTTTAAGCGTATGTTTGGACGGCAGGTCTTGCGGTAAAGAAAACTCGATGTTAAACTCAGCCAATTCTACATTATACAAAATAAAATGATGAAATTCAAAGTCACGGATAAATCGTTTAAAATGCATCATTCTACTGGACTATGTTATAGAAATATCATTTGAGACATCATCATACAACTTATTAACGAATAAACGGTATTTGCGACAATTGAGTACTTGGTAGTGCGGTTAGTGCGCGTCAGTCGGTAGATTACCGTCCCATTCGGGCGTGGACGGTCAACTGCGACCGACTTAATCCGCAAAAATCCCCGTTATTAGTGTATATTTCCTGCAAAACGTTTAAAAAGGCACTCCGAAAGATTTTATTAGCTTGAGGACGATTAAAAAAATGAAGGGAAAAATCCGAGCTCGTCGTACGACTCCCTTTATGGCGTCAGACTTAACCGGAACCGTGTACCACCTCCGTCTGGTCCGGATCCGACCCTCCGGTAATTAAGTTTGATAAAAGCAGGCGTGCCGTAATTGAAGTGTCTTAATTGGCTCGGACTGAGAGATTTGCGTAATTAGGAAACGAGGAACTGAAGGCCCGGTCGCAGAATTCGTGTCGGCAAAGGCGGAATCTGGACAGTGAACTTGGAGCCTATTCGTGGCAGGGGTTTTTAGGAGAGATGGAGGGAATGAATTTTACTTATGTAAATGTAATGGCGATGTTTTAATTGGCGGACCTGTTGCTTGATTTGTTATAATGATTAATTTAGCACGGATTTTGTTGAAGTATTCAGTCTAAATGAAATTGGCAAAGGAAAGTGTCAACTCAGTTAGTGTCTTGAAAACTGTTTCAATTTATTTCACGGGAATCAATAAAGAAAATAGTGATTATTCATAAAATTTGTATTGCGACTCACCATGCGTTGTATTTGTTCGGGTTAATTGAAAATTAATTCGTAATTTCCTTCCGTTTCAATGTAATGTCAACGGAACTCTAACTAATTTCATGTAATTAGTTAATTAGCGCTTCAGCGCAAAAATTTAGCTGTTTATATTAACCTAAATAAAATTTGTGTTCGGATTTAGAACATATTTATCGGTATAAATAAACAATTTTGTAAAAATCTTCATAAAAATAATGAGATTCAAGTCCTATAACATCATATACAGGGTGTTCCACAATCAAGTGTCGAAACTTAAGATAAAGATGCCTTGCATAATGTTGAACAAAATATCTTAATGAATTTTGGTTCGAAAATGATTTGCTTTCGAGATACAGGCTGGTTTTTATAAGGACACTATTGCTATTTTGGGAAATATAGGGAAACACATAGTTGGCAAGAATGGGGGAAAAGGTGCGTATTTTAGGGAATAATAAAATGCATTAAAAAGAAATAATAGATTCTGAACCGTTTCGAAAATACACGAAAAACCCGATATTTTTGAGTTATTGCAATAGGAGTATTAAATTAGTAATAATAAGATTCTTTATTATGAATTAGTTTGGTTATTAACTTTCTCTAATCAGATTTACGACGCTTGGGTTTTGAAAAACCATCATCAACCTTACTTTTTTTAAATACGTCCCTGTACATTTCTTGTAGTTTTCTGCTTATTTTCACACTAAATACGGTAGCAACAATAATTTTTTTCTATTTTATTTGTTTTTTTCACAGAACTTATATAATCGTTAGTAATAAGGTCCTGATTAAGTAGAATATTCCACTGTTCTTTTAAAGATGTCGCTATTTATTTCTTCTAGTATAATCTCTCTTTAAAGTACAAAACTGTTCCCTCATTTAACCGATCTTTTGTACCGTCTGAAAAGTGAAATTAATTTCTAAACTCTGAAACACCAACATAGCAAATACACTCAGTTAAATCAGAAAAAGAAGTTTTGTACTGTAGAGAGAGAATACATTAAAAATTCATTTATTAATTTTAACAATTTAACATTTCTTTTATCCAGGATCGTACTATAAGTTATTGTGTAATTCTTCTTACCCGGTATTTATGTAATAAATTGTAATACAGTCCTAGATAAGAGGAATGTTGTACTGTTCGCTGGCACATGTCTTTTTTTCAATTCCTCGTATATTGTGTCTCCACGAGCGGCATATTCACTCTACGCACGTTTCAATCCCCATCTGCGCCTCAAGCTTATATAAGCCATACATCTACCGCGATGGTAGCAGATTCCACCGATATTCTCGTATCTGATTTGAGTATGAATCATAGTCGCCCTTGTGGCGTGACACGACAGTAGTTTTCTCTGTAGGATTATAGTTTAGTTTAGTTTATTTTCATATTGTTTGAGCCAGTAACACTGGATACAATGTGTCAAAATACAAACGTAAAATACAACAAACAAAATTTTAGAAATAAATAATTTACAGAAAAACAAATAGAACAAACAAAAACAACAATAAATGTATATAGTCAAGAACAAACATATTCATTAATGGAGTAATAAGATTTTTCTATTAGGAGCGCTCTAACCTGTTTTTTAAATTGTTTAATGCAGTCAGTGCTAGTTATTGTATCTGGCAAGCTATTATATACTCTTAGGCATTGAATTATAGGCGATCTCTTTGTAGCTGATAGGTAGTGCTTGGGTATCGTCAGTTGCTCTATATGTATAACGGGTGTGACACGACAGTAGTTTCTTTTCCGACCCTGACTGATTGTCGACCGTAGTCATCTCGCGGGCGTGGCACGACGCGATCTCCCGTCTAGTGTTTTCTAGGTTATAATTCATAATCGTCCATCGGGTGTGGCATGAGACAAGCCTCTACCTTTCGTTCGATTATAGATTATAGTCGCCTATCGAGCCTGACACAACGTAATCTTCTGTCTGGTATTCGAATGTAGTTCGCAGTCGCCCCTAGAATGTAGGACGACGTAACCTTCCGGCTCTTGTTCGATTGCTGACTGTAGTCGGTCCGCAGGATACCGCCGATATCCTTCTCTCTGACTTGAGTTTGATCATAGTCGCCCTTGGGGTGTGACACTACAGTAGTTTTCTCCGTAGGGCTATATATCGTAGTCGTCCTTAGGGTGTGACACGACAATAGTTTCTTTTCCGATCCTGACTGGTTGTCGATCGTAATCGTCCCGCGGACGTGGTATGACGCCATCACCCGTTTAGTGTTTGGTTATAATTCGTAATCGTTCCTCGGGTGTGGCATGACGCAAGCCTCTACCTTTCGTTCGATTATAGACTATAGTCGCCTATCGAGCGTGACACAGCGTAATCTTCTGTCTGGTATTCGAATGTAGTTCGCAGTCGCTCCTAGAATGTAGGACGACGTAACCTTCCGGCTCTTGTTCGATTGCCGACTGTAGTCGGTCCACAGGAGTGACACCGGACGTGATCTCCGTATTTCCCTTTTTCTCTCGTCGAACATGGGACACACAAGGGGAAAGCTTATTTTCTGGTTTCCTAATAAAATATAGTTTTTACGTTAGCGAAAACTACTTTCCTTTTATTGAGAGCATTTCAAATCTATTTGAAAACTAATTGGCGCTTCAGTTAATCAAATTAGTGCTGCCTAGACTAACGAGATTTTAGTGTAATTGATTCGCCCATCCGTTCTGCGAACACCATGTAAACTTTCTAGTAAACTAAGGTTAGTCCCTTTGCGTTGTATACTAGATACATCTGAAAAGACAAGAATCGCAAAAACTGCTAACAAGCACTGCGCAGTTGAAAGTATAAATTATATTGTATAGTCATTTCTCCAACCCTTTTCCCCACCTTTACCCCAAATATCACTCGTGAAGGAAAAAAAATCACACTGCAGGTGCGAACTCTATCCTAAACAAACACATCGTTAATGAGAACCACGGGCGGAATAAAGCAAACAGACGCGTTTTTTGAATAATTCAGATTGCAATCGGACCCCCCCAAGCAAACACTGTACACGTCATTCACATTTTCCCTCCCTACCCGTCGCACTTTTCATGATTTGCCCCAGTTTTATTGGTAAACATTACGACATACTTTCACATATACGTTATCGCCCCCCACGGTTTCGCCAAGAACACATGCCAGCACGGGGGATAGGTGAGGACATTTAGGGGGTGTCGGTAGTAAACAATAATTCCGACGACTCCGTGTCACCAGCGATAAAAAATGAATTACGATTTCGCGAGGGGGACATTCGATAAGACTGAATAGAGTGGAGGGAGGAAGGGGAGCGAGTTGAATAAATGGGGGGAACTTGGCCCGCACTATGGACAGAGGAATTGCTGTTTTGGTGTCTGCGCAGTTTGAGATATCGGCTGTTTTCGCTTCATAAATTCCTTAATGGATTCGTAAATGTATCTCGTCATGGCGAATACCAGTGTGCTATAGAACCATTGACAATCCAATTAACGTTGTGTTTAATGATTACTAAGACAAATGATTTAGAAATTTTAGTCGTTTTACAAAATTCGTCATGTATCTTTCAGTGTAGTTTTACTCGTAAAGTGATTTGAAATAGTATCTTGGTTGTTGATATAATCACGAGATGATAACGAATTCTTTCAGTGAAATGGACGAAATTGTCAGTATTCGGAAGATGACGTGAGTAAAGCTATTGTTGCTGTGTGTAACATGCAAAGTAAAAGAAAAAACTCTCATGGCAAGAAAAGTAGAATCTTCATTTAGCGTCATGATATCTGATGAATGGAGATCAAGAGGAAAAAAATATTTAAAATCAGAGAAAAATGTTCCAGTTCAGTTATCCTGAAGAAGCTGTCAGTATGAACAGCGAAACGTCGAGCGAAAGTTTTGACACACGGCGAAACCCGCAAGAAGCTGTTAGTTATAGTTACACCGGCCGTGAAAGCCTACGCAGTGTTACGCAGTGTTCAAATAAGCTAGTCAAAAAAAAAGTAGAGATGAAAAAGATTAAAAAAGGTGCCATAGATGATGAGTGGCATTGCAAAATGTGTGTCAAAGACGTTTAGGAAGACATGAATAGGAATATTACGCTAATAATAAAATATACGCCAATGTAACAGTCAATAGATGTGGACACCACGTCGTTTTGACAATTAATAATAATAATAATAATAAATGGTCTTTATTGGAAATTGAATTACAAACATCCAATCAAAGGCGAAGTCCAGCAATGCTGTTCTACTTAACCTAAGATACATGTATAAATGTTTAAATAAATAAATGGCGTTAAGGGAAAAAAAGAATAACATAAAAAAAGGAAACCTGATTAAGCTGTACCGATATACCGTAACACACACAAGCGTTCAGTCAACGTGAGGTGTCTGTCTCTGCAGGAATAGTTTTTTTACGTGTTGTCTGAAGGAAATGATGTTGAGATCTTTAAAACTGTGCGAAATGGCATTGTAGTATTTGGCAGATGCATAGGAAAAAGATCTGGTGAATATTGCATAACGATGTTGCTGTACAGTTAGACCAGCAACATGACGCAGATCCCTATCATGAACCATGCCCCTAGGAATCAGCAACTCCGTGATATGTCTAGGCGAACCCCTCATCAAGACCTCATGAACAAAACACACACAGGTGCAACTCTCTACGGCTATCCATTCTCAACCAACCGCCACGACCAATCAGATGAGATACGCGATCTCTCCGTTTTAAGTTGAAGATGAATCTAGTACAGAGATTTTGGATTCTTTGTATTTTTAAAGACGTTGCAGAATCAAGACACGGGCCGTAGACGATGTCGCCGTAATCAAAGTTCGACAATACTAGTGAGGTGCAAAGTAAAGTTTTAAGCTTAGTAGTCATTAACTTCCTACTAGCATAGAGACATTTTAATGTTGCAAAAGACTTTCGAATACAGTTATTCACATGCTGTTTAAATCTAAGTTTGTTATCTATTGTGAGGCCTAAATTCCTAACTGTATCTGTAATTTGTAAAATACTCCCCTCAACCTTAATGGCGACACCATGGCCCCATGTCGTCGTTTGGAAAAGACAATCACGGACGACTTCGCACTATTGATTTGTAGGCAATGGTTTTGAGATACGTTGACCAATCTTTCTATGTCTGCGTTAATAGCATCAACACTCTGTTGCAATCGATTAACATTAAAGCTGCAATAAAGTTGACTATCGTCTGCAAAAAAATGCGGGGTGCAAAATTTCAAATTTGTATGAAAATCAGCAGTATATATGATAAATAATATAGGGGAGATCACGGAGCCCTGCGGACAGCCGCCACCAACCTCTACTTCAGCCGAAAGGCAGTCGCCAAGAGAAAAAGCCTTCAGCCTTAAGTATATGTCAACGTAAATCTTTTGATGATAATTTCTCGTGTGTTTTAAAATGAATTTACTGGTGCATCAGCTGATAGGTACGGCTGTTGATATTTGACAAGGCCAAAAATTATTTTTTTTACGCCTGCGTTCAGAAACACTCATTTTGCAGTACTTCAAAGTTAGACAGGCAAAAGTGTCACTAAAGATTGGCCACACTAGATTCCACATGACAGACGTGTAATAAACTGTCATTAAGCTACTGTTCAACAATGCCAACATGGACTGGTGTCTTCATTACTCTTATTATTGATAAATAGATATTAAACTAGAAAGAAAATTGCAGAAAAAAATTATTCTCGGAAACGTCAAAATACTAAGATATGTGACATGTGTGCCAACTTGTACTGTCAACTCCCTAGTGTCAAAATTTCTTTTCTATTTTCAATTCAAAATTAAGATTTGTCGGCCCAAAAAACATTGTGTAACACGCGGCCAGAAACTCTTTTGTGAGTATTCGTAGTTGTGGGCTTCGGCTACAGCTTCGGCCCACAAACCCTGCTCATACTCTGCTCAAACTGTAGTTTCTGGCCGAGTGATACAAATAACTATTACTCGCAATCATAATAGTAATATAAGTAGCTATTTTTAACCAGCATGAGGTTGGAAAATACGTCATTACTGGACGAAAAGTGTTTCTGATGAGTTGAAAGTGATCACTTCCATCTCTTGGATGGAAAGTGACGTTTCTGTCAATAATCAAAAATATCAAATGTCACTTCAACGTTTAAGTATTTAGTTATTAATGATACTAATCCGACAAAAACAAGTTAAATTAAATTGTTGTAGGTACTTATTTTATTAAAAAAAAAACACTTTTGATGCATGATTCTTGATAAATACACAGTATGTCCCCGGACTGAACAAGAGGGAAAGAGAATTATATGGAACTGAACGCAAAAATATCAGTCTTTATAAAAAATTTGCTTGTCTCAAAATCCACAATTCTGAAATAAAAATCTAAATATTCCCTCTAGCAGCTGAGAGAAAAACACAAAAAATTAAGTAGAAAAATTTCATGTTTTTTTGTTTAAATCAGATTAAGTAAATCAAGTGTCATCATGTTTTTTGTCAATATCATTACGCATTTATGGATCTGTACTGAAACCTGTTTAATAGTAGTACTAATTTTAAAACGCTCTTATAATTTTGAAATTCAAAAATCTCAATGGAAGTTTCCTAATGTTCACGTGTTCGAACATGCTTTACAGAAAGCAAACGATAAAAAAGTTTCAAATCAAGCAAGATTTATTTCTCAAATATTAAATTCCAATTCAAAATTTTTTTGTCCATGATACCTATTGTCTCTATCAGTGGACACACTATAGTTGCATAACTTCCTAGGGTTATTTATTCCTTGTATCAAAATTAGCAAAACACTTCCAGTCAGCATAGGTCCAATTATCAACCGTTTTCGAGATATGGATTGTCAAAAGCGCTGAAAGTCACTGGTTACACGCGAAAGAGATTACAAAAAAAAAAAGAACGTGCAACTTAGTTTTGCCCTCGATCAGCTGTTAGTGGGGCGTAGAGATCCTCTCCTATGGGGACAGATAGATCGTAGCCTTTAGGACTGACTCGGTAATACCCGAAACCAGGTGGTCCGTGTAATTCCAAAGGAGGTATGGTTCTCCGAAGGACTTAAAGAGTCGCAGAAGTCCTCCGCCTCACGTGGGTGGTTCAAAATTTCACACAAAACGATGGGAAGATTCCAGAGCTAAAATTAAGGGGGATTAAAAAGACCTCTAAAACACAGAAACCCCAAAATTAGTAAGATAAGAGAAGTAACGAGATTTGCTTACCGTTAAATAACGAGGTTTTTCAACGAAGAGAAGAAACAGATACAGAAATGGCGTTGGAGACGGGTGGTTCTCAAATTATATCCCAAAATATCAGGCTCATCCGCCGTAATAATCACGAAATTTCCACTACGAACATAAACGAAGATACGGCCAATAATTATTTCAAGCAACCTTCCAATAAAATCCACAGATGTGTGAAAATATCCAAAATTCCCAAAGATAGGAAGATTTACTTGTGAGAGCGCGTCTAATTAACAACCAAGAAGGAACAGGAAACGGAAAATCAGTACGTCACGCAAAAAATCAGAAGAAATAAAACAAGAATAAAGACATGGAGGTGCCCTCTAACGTCGAAAAGGTGTAGTAAACACAGATAAACGGATCTAAATGAAACAATGATCAATCGAACAAATCTATACGTGGAACCGATAATACCGACATGTCCAAAACGAACAGTTCTAACCTACCTAGAAATGTCATCCAACAAAAATCTGGAAAAACACTGGAATTGAAGGAATTAATTGATATGCTATTAACGAACCGGTCGCAAGTTGACAATATAATAATTTGTAAAGTAATAGACCCCGTTTGTTTCATTATCCTGTTGAGATAATGACTTCACACACAGAGTCAATTCCGAATATTTATTTACTATGGTAAGAAACTGTTAAGTGTTTTTTTTTATTCTAAAACCAACTGCAATTTCAAATTAAATTTCCACAAAATTTAGTCCATACATATCACTGTGGGGCAAATTTCTTTTTATACGCCCTACAATATAGTTCTTGGGAAATAGAATTCTCTAAATACCTACCCCTCGAAATTCAGGACTACGTCAGAAATAGTTACTCTCGACAAGAATCTCTGCGTAGGAGTAATTATTAGTTCCGAACGCGGTTTTCGCGCCTATAACCGCCTACGACCCCCTTTTCCGAGAGCATCCTAAACATCCACCCCTCGACGCAGAAATTCCGAGATAACAGTTTTAATTGTTCGCGTTGCGTCGACACCCCACCCCCACCCCACCCCCCTCCTAAAACACCTCCTCGGTATCCGGGAGCATATTTGCTCCGTTCCCGACGAGGCGACACGACGCACGATGCCTGTTTGCGCTCGACAAATACTATGCGGACACATCTCTCGCCTGTCGACGTCAGAAGCGTCTGCCCGTTACCCTGATTAGACGCGGCGAACGTTTGAGGAACGAAGGAAGGCGACGCGACGTGGACTGGTAGTAGTAACGGCTGCGACGCTTGAATTATTGCGGCTTATAGACAGGCGAGCGCCGCCGTCGCGCACACATACACGGATTCCGCGCGAATCCCGAGCAAATCTGACGTTCGACGTCGTATATCGGCAGTACGTGCCGGGAATTCCGATGTTATTTCTTTTGTCTTATCTGTGTGCAGCGTCTAGAGAGAGAGGGGCGGATTTCGGTGCTCGGGACGCCGCTCCTATTCGATTTGGGGGAAATATGAGACCCGCTGGGATAATTCTCCCGGAAATAAAATTATGTGCGTCGCGTATCCCCAAGAATCCTTATATTGCAGGGTTATATCGACTCTCTGATTCGTATAGAGATAGATCAGTACCAGTGTTTTCTTTTTTTAACTTTTAAACATGTATTGTTTTTTTTTTTCGTTATTACTACTACACAATCAAGTGACAATCTTAACGCAATTTAAGATCAAATATTTTTGAAAACAATAACGATATTGAGAAAAAGAATTTTCATTTCAGCACTGAGAAAAAAATTTAATAATCATAAATAAAAATACAATTATCGTAAGTAAAAAGTTCAGATGGATAGGAGACAAAAGCACAGATTACTTAGTACTAGTAAAAAAGAGATCCTAAACACTGATACTAACAAGAAGCAATCTAAGTTACTTACGGTCTGCTTCATACCGGTAAGTTACTTATGATAATTAAACTGAAGTAGTCAAAGAATATATGTAGTTGCAGTAAGCAAAGATTTGCCCTTGTCAAGTAGTAGGTGTATTGCTGTGAGTAAACTATTCTATAACAGCTATCACACCTTCATAATTAATACAAGCTATTTAGATTACTTGTGATAAGGAAAGAGTATCATTAATGCACGTTCACTAAATACCTGATATATAGAAGGTAATGGTTTGCTATAAATATACAATATATTTACTTTAAATTTGTTGTTCAACTTATAGGTAGTGCAGGAAACGAGGAAGTTTAGTTAATATTTAATGTAAATTTAAATAAAACGCAGTATTATTAGTTTTATTTTGTATAGGACAAACACAGTGACTACGTGATATGAATGAAATATATTGGTTTCACTTTAACAACAGTTTTTCTAAACAATTTACAACCTAATGACTCATAAAATATATTCCTTAATAATGAAAAAAAATGAACAAAGCAATAATAAAAGATAAGGTAAATAGGGCCCCCTTGAAACTTTATTTAGTGATTGAAATTATTAAAATCTTAACAAAGGACAAAGAGAAATATGGCTTTGAAGTTACAACTAATAACAAACAAACAAATAATATACCTAGGCGGCAAACTTGCGGTTTCTGTTGGTTCTTTGCACTGGGCGTTGTCTCGGCGAGTTGATCCTCTGTCGGCGTACGCGGCGGTTATGTCCAGTGATCGCCTCAAAAACGGCTATTTCGTCATTGTATCCCTAACTGCAGATGGCATTTGGACTGTCGGATCACTAGCGACGGCATCCACACTTTAACTTCACCAGCGGGCGCAGATATCATCACAATGATGGGGAGTTCAAATATCCCATCACGTGGTTTAAAACTGCAATCTTGAAACATCCGTTTGCTTATAGGCTCGGTACTTCTTCTTTCGCTGGGATTCTTTATACGGATGGCGCCTTGAGTTAACCCACCCGGTATTTTTAATATATTTGCGTTCCAACTAGCCTACAATCGCCGTACTCCTTGGCCACTCTTTTTCGACGACCTTTTCCCACGTCCGTAACTCTTACTAGACGCTAGCCCGCGCTTGCGCGCGTAGCAGTCTCGTGGACTATTTTATTACTCCGCCGCGTTAGCCAATCAGGAATAGTAAAACAATCACGGGGTGGCAGCAAAACTCAAATAATCATAGTTGTAGCAAGTTGTTACCTATTTAAGAAAATACATGAGTTTAAGAGCGATCAGCATTGTTGTTACTTCTACTAACCATGTGCTGTAGTTAGATACAGTACCAGTAGTCATCAGTAATACTTTACTTACCACAAATTAGTCAGGTAATAGCTGTTAATTTTTTTTTTGTATATGGAAATTATAAGAATTGAAATGATTAAATAATAATAAAAGCACTATTTACAGTAACAACTTGCATTCAGGAAACAGGGTTTAGTTACAGGTATTAATCAAAGAGAATAGTTCCAAGTAAAACTTTAACTATTGTAAATAATTTTTTATCAAGTAAACACTTTACTTAGCCCATTTTTCTCAGTGAATTTAATCTTAAAAAGTTACCATTGTATAACATCCTTATCACTGAAAAAAAAAAGAAATTGGTGATTCAAAGAAACCTGCATTGACTGAAACAAATAATATTTTTCAATACGAGCAAAGAAATGTTGCTTTCAACCAAAGAATTTTTTTTTTTGATATTATTTTTTTAACCCAAAAATGCATTTAGCACTATTATCAACAAAACTTAATATTTGAAAGAACGAAATGGATATGTTTGAATTGAAGAAAGCGTTAGCGATAAAATCATTTCGCTCCTGAATCAAATGTGTTAATATTTTTAAATGAAAAGCGTAGTTTCTTTATGTGAAAATTTAAAAAAATATGAACAAGAAAAAGCCTATAATACATGAAACTATTTTTGTAAAATTATTATTACAAAAACTATGTAGTTTTAATTATTCTTGTGGTGATTTTTGCATAGGTTTGCTCCTTCAACTGAATAAGAAATAAGCTGTTAAACCGCTCGTTTTGCAATGTTCTCATTTTTAATACTTACATATATCATAAATAACTAGGTATGTGAGTAAATTGACATTGATATTTTTGGTAGGTAAGGTAAAAGGGAAATGAAAGGATTGTGGATATTTATTTATTGAAAGGAAAAAATAAATAAAACAAGGTCTTGATCCTCACAAAATTCTTTAATGTGTCGCACGACCGGCTTCGCTCTAGCCGAGCATCCTCAGATCAGCTGCAGAAATATCAATTTACGAGAGAGTGTAAAAATTATTAACAAATTAGTAATGTATAGGGTTAAAAAAAATTATATATAAATAAGAGAGAAAGCAAATGTAAAAAAATATTTTAAAGATATTTACAATTTAAAATCAGTTTAAAAATAATCCAGGTTTAAAGAAAAAGTAAAATTAGTGCAATATACATAGTTAGACTTAAAAGGGTCACTTCTCGAGTAAAACTTGGAAAAGAGGAGTGGACTCGAAAACTAATTGCGAGTTTAAAGAACTGTCTCTACTAGTGAGCTGTTGTCTCAGTATTTCTAATGCCTCCAAGTTGTTGAGGTAGGTACCTTTTTTGGCGGTGTGTAATATTACGAAATTGCAAGATCGATGTTAAAATTGTGTTTGTTTTCTTTTAAATGTTTACCCAACAAGGAATCTACAGTAGAATTGAGTTTTACGCTACGTAAATATTCTTTGATCTTAGTTTCGAAATTTCTAAAGGTCGTCCTTCCAAAGTATGTGCAATGGCAATCATTACATGTCGGGAGGTGAACACGTTTCTTTTTTAGTGGTTCTATATTATCTTTATTGTTTATAATTAAATTTTTTAAGGGGTGTTTAATTAAGCGGTCCTGACAAGTACCGATTAAAGTTGGTGTAAAGAGTACTCTTAATAAAACGGAAATATCTGCAAAATTATAGACAAATAATTTACCAGAAAACAACAACACATGTATATAAAAAAAGCAAGGTAGGAAAAGTATTTAAACATCTAAGCAGTAAAACATATTAAGCGATTTACGTTTTTCAAATAAAAAAAATAATTTAAAAAAAATTGTATTCATTAAAACGGAGAGCAACCTGTGTCGTTGAATACAGATTTACATCTAACAATAAATAAAATACATAGAACTTACGTCTAGCAACACGATACATTGATAAGTAATACACAAAGATAAGCTCTTAATCTACTAGGTATAATATACACAATATAACAAGCGTGGGAAGTGAACAAATCACCGATAGAAGTTTTTGGCCTCCGACGGGGTCGAACTTCTTGCGCGGTGACGCGTAAAGAAAACAGGACCGTATTATAGTTAAGGTTGTTGTGTCAATGTCGCAACGCTAAGATTAAGAAAACGAGTTAAATATACAAAAAAAGAGAAACGTAACCACATATAAGTAAATAAACAACGTATACGCAGCAAAAGAAAATAAACTAGAGTTGCACAGACAGAACAAATCTAAAATGGAAGAAGAAACAAAAATACACGAAATGTTGGAATTTATGAAAGAAATTCTGCAAGATATAAAAGAGATAAGGACGGATCAAAAAGTTTACACACAGGTAATTAACGAACTAAAGGAAGAAAACATCTCTCTGAAAAAGAGAATAATGAAAATTGAAAAGAAACTGGAAATGCAGGAAAGAAAGGTGAAGGAACTTACTCTGACAGTAAGAGGCATGTCGTTAAAACATGATAACCCTGAAGAACAAATAAATCAATTCTTGAAAGAAAAACTGCAAGTCGATGTAAATATACAAGAAACAAAACTGATCAAACCAAAAAAACAGCAAACCATTCGTAGTTATAAAGTTAGAAAAGCTAGAAGATAAACAGAAAGTGCTAATGGGGAAAAAAAGCTAAAAGGAACGAGGATATTCATAGATAATGACAGAACACTTGAGGAACGTCGAATACAATCTACAATCAAGAAACACGCGGGAACAGAAATAGCTCAAGGAAAAATCGTAAAAATACGGTTTAAGAAAATGTGGGTTAACCAAACTCTGTGGCTCTGGAATCACAAAACTGAAAAGCTAGAAAAGCAGGGAACCAATGCAGGAAATAAACAAGGAAACCATTCAAAAAACTAATAGAAGAATACCGAAAAACAGATAAAATGACGACGACCGCAATGAATAGGAATATGAGAATGACCGGACATAAAAGAATTCGCCACAAAATGATGCAGTAAGGATTGGGACATGGAATGTGAGAACAATGCTACCAGTAGGCAAGACGGAGGAGATAGCACAAGAAATGTACAATTATGGAATAGGGGTACTAGCGCTGCAAGAAATGAGATGGAAAGATGCAGGGATATTAATAAGCAAACGTTTTGTTATACTACTCGGGGAAACAAAGCAAGTTGTAGAAATGAACAGCATTCATGGTAAGCGATAAAAGTGAGAAGAAGAGTAATTCAGTTCAAGGCCAATAAATGTACAACTATCGTGGATCAGAATCAGCAAAAAACAAGAGTACATCAGTATTTATGAATGCATACGCACCCACAGAAGATAGTAAAGCAGAAGAAAAACAAGAATTCTACGAGAAACTCGAAGAAGTCTAAAAAAGAATAAAAGTAATGTCTGCTAAGTGGTTTATTGAAAAAATGTTTGTAAAATTTTATTTATTATTACTAGATACAGCCCCTTGCAACAACAATTGTCACACTGAAAACGTACTTTTCAGTTTTCGCTATGTTGATTATGCAAAAATTGACAAAATCGTTTGAGTATCAATCAAATTTGGAAATAGTACTGCAGTTGAGCGGCTAAGAGCGAAAAAATATGTAATTCAATGAAACAATATTTGGAAAGATCGTGATTTTTATTTTTTTAAAAATATGTTTACAAAAATTTACATGCAGCCTCAAAATTGAATTCTAAGAAACTTTTTCAAATAACTTTTTTGGATATCATATCATCTAATCTCACTTTTTGCAGATTCGCGGCATATTTTTTAAATTTACCGCCATTCTAGTGGTCACGTGGCGTGTGTCAAAATAAATTTTGGGGTTTCTAGACATGCACAACCTATTCCCCCAAAAAAAGTTTTAGTATGTTTTAAAAATAAAAAAAAAATCCATATATTGCAATATTTATGCCGGTCATTGTATATCGAACATCGATAATGGATATGGACATGTTTTGGTGAGGGTTGGTTGGTATTTAAAAAAAAAAAATAGATTGACGCCCATAACCGCCAGAGGAGGAGAGGTTTTATCATGCTTTTAATTCATTCACTCATTTTATTTTTTAATTTTAATTATTTCAGTATACAGGGTGTTACATAATTAAACAACGAGAATTCGTGAGAAGACACTATACGCTATTTCAAGCGAAAAAGTCCTATATATTTTTTCCATATTTACGATAGTTTTCACGGTACAACCTTTTAAAGTCATAAATATAATCTAACAGCGTGTCACATATCCTCGTTAAAACGCAAGATGACGGCACTCGCATTTCGCACAACGTTATTTTCCCATCTCATCGCCGCCCTATATCCCCCCCATCCCCCCTTCCATTTTGCGGTATATCAACAGTATAATAGACGTAGAGCGCGCGGTATTCGCCGAGTTTCTTACTATATATTGTACGACGCACGCACACACGTTAGTAGAGTAGATGACACGTAATTCTACGTTAGGCCACCGGCGTCGAGAGTCTAATGCATCTTATTTCACGTCCGCGCGACATGATAGATGGTCGTGTTTACTAGACGGCCCTAAATTGTCGGTTGTACCGTACCTCGTTTACGTTCCGGGAAGTACACAGCTCCTAAATCGCGTTAAAAACGTATTCCGTAGGTGTAGAAAACTCCGATTAACGTTCGGTATACGTTATATTCGTCGCGAATAAAATGGATTGGGTTAATGCGTATATTTGGCGGAGCGCCGATATAGAGGTAGCGCGGGTGTGGAAGGGATGTAGGGGAGGGGAGGGGAGGGAGGGGAGTTTCGCAAATCCGGGGATCGCAGTCGCTTGGCGCGAGTAACAATAGGAACCAGCTCGGATGAGAGTCTAACCATAAATAACGTCGGAAACGACATCGCGTAGGCGATAAACCCGCGAGATAAACGCTTAATTTATGTTTTATCATATCGCCGTGATTGTTTGAGGAAAAAACGGGAAGAGGCTTATTTGAAGACACAATCTAGTTTTGATAAAGTTATGTTAAGGAGTAAAAAAAAAAAAAATCGAAATTTGTACGTATGATAGAAAGCGTTTTAGAAATATCGCGTAAAGTATGAATATACAGGGTATTCCACGTAACTGGTTCATTAAAAGTTTATGATGTTCTATTATTTACTTATTTGAGATTTTGGCACCATTATCTGTGCGATTGGAACTATAAATGTAAAATTACTTTAACCCAAAATATCATTCCGGTTGACCGGAAATGGATGTCAACTTTCTATTTTAAATAAGAATGGTATAATTTTATTTTTACAGGTTAAGTCGTACTTCTAGCGACCAATATAAATACGTCAGTCTTCATTAGGCTTTATTCCTTGTAATTACATGTTGCCGTTTTGGAGTTACCTACCACACTCTAAAAAGTGATGGTAAATTTACCGTCACTGCGCTATGTGAAAAAACATGATGAAATTAAAGTAATAAAATTACACCAAAAAGAGGGTAAACTTCAGATTACCACACAATTAGGTGTAATTTTGCCTGGTAAACCGACTTTGATGGAAAATACTTTCAATAAATGTAATTTCTAAGTATTTTTCCCCCACTTGGGGAAATTTGCTTAGGAGCAAGGAAAATAACATTTCGTGGGAATATTACCCTTATGTTGGTAAAAATACAATATGGACAATACAAGGGACATGAAATTCTGATTATATATATTATATATATGCATCTGTTATTTGATTGGAACTCAAAATGTTTTTTTTTAACATTGCATTACATTGTGGTCGCTTGGATCAAAATTAAACCCGTTACGAGAATACATTACATAGCCGTCGACTATACAAAGCGCAAGCGTTTGAGTTACGCAGTTTGAATACAAGTACGGCATCTACACTGATGGCTCAACGCATAAATGTAAATGGTGTGTTTTTCATTTTGTCCTTGCAAATAAAGATTGAGGTAAGTTCATTTTACTTAATTAGGTATTGAGAGATGATTACCATGTACTCAGCTATGACAGCACACATAAATAATAGACATACACCTGCGTATGGATATCTAATATGATATACTGGGAACTTAACCTCATTAGCATTTAGCGGTATTGTTGCTACAAGATATGATACATTTATTTAAAGTTTTCAACGTGCAAGTGACACGCAGGAAACTACCGTATCAAACTTTTTCAATTTAAAACAACAGAAAGTCCTTCGTTTTGAAGGAGTCAATTCTTTTTTTTTCCTCTTTCATAAACATTTGGGAAATATAAACGACTAGTGTTTTCGCCGTATGGGAGGCTATGTTTTCGTTGTTAAAGTGATGATACAAGTAAAGTATAGAAGAGACTATTTTGGTTTTAGCTCTAGGATTTAATGACAAAAGTAAAATAGGTATTAAGCACTTATACATGCAAATGTGCAAGACCGCAGGACGGCAAATTTGAGTTCAATAGTTAATCACAACATTTATTTATGGTATATACTATAGTCATAAAGCGGAATCGCCAGATATCAGAAACCGGTTAATCGATTTTTAGTAAAAAATCGGTTTTTTAAAATTCAGTTTTTAAAATCGATTTTCAAAACCAGTTTCAAACTAAACCAATACGTATTACTTTTTTAAAAGTGCTATGTATTTTAAATTCGAAAAAACCTATTTAACGGCGCAATAATCAGCTTTAAAAACGGTTTTGATTTTGAAAAACCGGTTTTACCGGTTACATTTTTTAAAGACGATTAATCACTGCATCCCGGTTTCACATAAAGAGGCTTCGATTCGCAGCACTATATCCCACATACAATATATTTTAATTGCTAAAATTTAGTTTTCTTTCAAGAAAATGTGATGTCGCATTCTTTAATGTAGAAAGACAGTATTAGACCCAACAGATTCATTTCGTTCTGCATCACAACAAATGATGGCGGCATAATTTTAAATTTTCATTTGCCAGTACGCAAAACAGGCTTCTAACACATTAGAAGTTAGCTGCAGAGGTATTTTTTTAAAAATATACCCTGAACAAGACAACAAAAATAAAAAAGCTTTAAATCCAAACTCAAATTGATAAGATTTTTTAATATATTTTGTTAGTCAAAATTTATTTTATGGTTACATAGATCTTTGTATTACGAATACCTTTCTCCTAAAATGTTTACTCTTTAAAACATTGCTTATTGAATTTAAAAATTTATTGAAATTATTGTAAACTTCTGTGAATCCAATAATAATATTATCTTTCAGAAATTATTAAAATTAAATCTAATATTAGTTGCCAGTTGCCATCTATTTTTGGGGTAATTTTACCACATTTTTTTTTTAGGGTGTAAGTTTTTTTTTTTTTTTAGTCATAACCATTACATCATTGAGAAATTAATATCTTGGTTAATAGTGCCAGTAGAGACTCCAAATTTGCTATGTTATGAATGTAGATATAACCCTAAGAAACGGTACACACACTTTACATTCTAACATATATGGTGTTCAAAATTGAGGAACAAAGCGACATTTTCAAATGCAGAAAACTCGATTTTTTTTAAATAGAACATCATTCGAAATTAGGAAGTAAATATCATCCCCTATCACTTTATATCAGCATTCCCTATACCTATCTTTAATAGATTTTGAGATATGAGCGACTTTTTGTTAAACAGACTAAGTAGCCCCTATCCTTGCGTGTTTGTAGCTGGCTCTGAATGGGATTAATGTCAAATTCATTGACTAACCATAAGTGTTTATGTATATCATCGTAATTACACTTTTATATAACGCAATATTAATAGAAATAACTATTCGAACAGCGACATTCTTGTATGGTTATTCAAAGACTAACACATGAATTTGATATAAATCCCATTCAGAGCCAGTTACAAACATTTAAAGAAGGGTAGTGTAACTATTGTTATAACTAATGAATACTGACGTATTTATAGTCGTAGAATCCAAAAATTAATAAAAAATTAGATCATTCTATTTAAAATAACAAAGTTGGCATCCATTTCCGGTCAACCGGAAGTGATATTTTGGTTAAAGTATTTTACATTTGTAGTTCCAATCGAATAGATAATGGTGCCAAAATCTCAAATATAAATAAATAATAGAACATCATAAACTTTTAATGAACCACTTACGTGAAATACCATGTATATATGAAAAATCCATGCTTGTATAGATTTTTTTATTTATAGTTTTAGTTGGTAGAATACACCTACGAGATATTTAAACCTATTTTGGAGACACCCTATATACAAGTGTCGTTCAAATCGTTATGTTCAAATTCCAGGAGCGTAAAGTAGACTTCATTTCAAGTAAAAGAAAACGCAAAATTTGTATATCCTTATTTATTTGTTTCGAAGTTACATGTCTATGAATGTTATTGTAGGATAATAAAAAAAGTTCAATCAATAATATTTTTAATAGCCTGGCTGATTAGTCAGTGGCTTGCACGCTTGACTATCAGTGCGAAGTCTCTTACTTTGGTAAGTTACGATAATTGTTTTTTCGGGGGCCATGATGTTGAATAGGAGCGAGATTTGTCTCTGCAGTGGCCTGACAAGCTGAGGCTTAGGGCATTACCACCTTTAAAAAAAATCATATTTTCCTCGTTGAACGCAAGATGAACTAATGCTCTAACTTCCATACGCGACCGCCACTCATCAATGAGTGAACATTCAAATAAAACATGCCCCGCTGTTTCTATCCCACCACATTCACAATGCGAATCATTAACCCTCCTAATTCTACATAAATATGATTTAAAATTACCCTGACCCGTTATTAATTTTACTGTTTGATACGACAAATCAATCCTCATTTACATTCAGCTTTTTATACAAAAGTTTGTGTCGCTATTTAAAGATGTTCGCGCTCTTATCCAGTATGTAATTTCCATTTGCAAGGATTTGTTTGCTTTTACTGAAATCTGATGCATCTGTATTTTACGGCAAATAGGGTGTGGAAATGAGGTTGTATATTGTTTATATGGGGATAATAAATATAATTTAATTTTAAATAATAATATAATAATAAATAACGTAATTTGATCTTAGGGTTTATTTTTTTTCTCTCTCTCTTGGGTTCGTGGCCCGTTGTTTTGTAAAAAAAAAAGAATAACGAGTTAATAAAACAACAAATACATGTAGTTTATTAAAAATACAGTAAAATTTGTAATGTTATAGAAATCAATAAATACATCTAATTAACCAAATTAAGTATTAATCAGAGAAGTGAAAATTTAATCTTTAAATTTTTAAATTTGTTGTGATTAACGGCAAACCGTCGAAACTAGGAATAAAGTTTAGCTAAGTATTGAAAACGGATGGCAACAGTGTCAGACAGTGTGAAAGTGACTTGTAATCAAGGTAACGAGCAGATTATAACAGAAACACACAGAAAGAAGGAGCATGTTGACTTTTAATTCTTGATACGACTTTTCGAGTTTTCATTATTGTTGTATTGTGTGTGGTTTTGTGATGCGTTGTTAGACGAGTCAAAGCCCTAGCAACTCTCCTAGTATGCATCGTGACTGTAGACAAATGGGTACCGCCAAAATCTCCAATACAGTGAGACCCTGTTGCACACAGTCTCAGGAATATTAACAGCTGATTCATAAAAGCAAACTATTATTGCTGAAAATTTCTTGTTTAATTAGATAAAACATAAGAAACTGTATGCATTCGTGGTCATAGGAATGGTTATTTCGTCTTAGGTTACATAATAATAATAATAACTCAGCACTACAGGCCTTGAAGCCTCTTGGCGTAGGGTGCCGGAACACACCGAGCCACTGAGAAGTGTTGTCCAAATGGTCAGTCAACTAAACAGCAGGTACCGCATATTGCTGCTTGACTTTCAAGATTGGCAATGATGCACCCTTTCTTCTCAGCCGTACTGCCGGCTCTTAGGTTACATAGTAAACTTAAAATTATTTTTTATACCTACTCACACATCAAGGATATTCAATGTCAGCTTCAATCAGGTTTATATAGTATAAATAATGGTGTACATTTGGTTATCTTAAATCGCCGGAAATGTGTAAGTTCGTCAAACGTATGAAAATATTCTGCCCTTTCATTTACTTATCTAGGTATACACAAAAAATATATTACCCTCGTCCAAGTTTTCAATCATCATCTCCAAACATTATGTTATTTATTAAGATATTACGTGCCATTTTATTTCAAAAATGTACAAATAATAAATATCCCCACAACAATAATAAATAAAATACCTCGAAAACACCGTAATACAACAAGTAAAAGTTTTCTTTCACTTGCCACAATACTTGTCATTTGAAACGAAAGGTTGAAAAGTGAGGTTAAGTGGACTTTAAGCCGGGCAAATCTTCGGCTTATTTTGAGTAACACTTAACCGGTGCTTAAACAGCGGTGCAAAACGAATTCATAGTTTAGGATCTGCTTAAGTCTTAAGTTAAGCTTAATTAAGTATAACATACACCCCCATTTCAAGAAAGCGGAATATCATAAGTTATAGGAGAAATTCATGACCAGCTAGACGTAATTCATTTTGAAATTGTCTGTATATACAGTGTATTTGGAAGTGCCATCTGGGGTTCCACAACGCTCGAAACTAGCACCTCTTTAATTAATTAATATTTATTTTACGTTGCAACAAATTGGTTGATAAGAAGAAAAACATGTTTTAAACTCGAGGAAACAACCCTTAACGGAATTAACACGACATTTAAACATGTCGTACCCTTCCCAAAACTAAATACATTCACGCAACTTCCACCATTCGAGCAAATACACACTAGGCGGCGGGGGTAATTTATTTATCAACTCTCTGACACCCCGGAAACTTTCCACAAACATCCCCCTTCCCACCACAACCCGGCTAGCGACGTCCTTTCAGGCGTCTCTCCGAACGACAGACGTATGACGCCGAGTGAGACATCAACAGAGCGCCCTCTACCAGATTGATATGAATAGAGGTGGTAGCTGTCGACAGCTAACGCGTCCGTAGCACCACCATCGGTACTGTTGGCCTACTTTATATATAGGTTTACGCTTGATTACCTCCGAACTTTACGTCTCTTTCACAGGCCGCCGACAAGCTGGGGACTTTTTATTTGTTGAACGACTACGACACTGGGGGCGCTGCAATCTATCGGTTGTGTTTCTCTCTCTGTATGTGTGTGATGGCCAATGTCGGATCGTCGGGTCACATATCTTCGAGTCGAACCGGTAGAAAAATTAGCGGCTATTGACTGAGGCGATGGGATATTCGTGTAGGTGCGCTGATCAAACGGCTCCTGGGTGGATTGATTGGTTTTATATGTGTTAGAGGGTGGAGGGCGAAGTGGAAAAAGAAAGATTGAAAGAATTGAAAAGGGACACTGTGGAAATATAATTTGACTATAGAATATTGGTACAAATAAGTTAGTAAGAAATGTCGTACAAAACACTGATTTCGTTTATATAACCTTGTACATTAGCTTTTTTTTTACATTAGATCGATTGATTGATGGTTCTGTGATTATAAACAAGGATAACGCTGGTCAAGAAAGCTTTAGATTTATTTTGTCGTACGAGGTAAAGTGGGTAAACTTGGTACACTTATTTCATATCTGTTTTCAGCATTTTTCTATCAGGCAGAGTTTCAGAGTGACTAAGCAATGAAATTTTCTGAAAGTTTATAATATAATCATGAAAAATGAAACGTGCAAAAATGATATATTACTTGGAAATTATGCTGATATAATGACTTTCCGCTGTATTTTGCATCAGAAACATCTCTCTTCAGCGTCCAGCAATAGTTTGCCAACATAGTAGGGCTCCATTTGCCTCTCTAGCATCTCTTCTCTATGACTAGAATGTCCTGGTGAAATCTTTAGCCATGCTTGTCACTGACTTTCGGTTGTTGTGTGAAAAAGTCCAAGTGAGAAGTCAGAAAGTGTATGTTAGCTCATGTTGTGATCCATGGCTTTATATGAGGCCAGTAGATTGTTAACAATCTTTACATAGTTTTTGACTTTACGATTTCCCAAGAAGCCGTCGGAAATCTCCTTAAAAGACAACCATGCTGCTTTTTCAATTCCATTTAGCGTCCCAACAAATTCTTCGTCTCGAAGTAGTTGTCTGATCTGGGGTCCCTCAAAAATACCTTCCTTTACCTTAGCATGACTGATTTTAGGGAACTTACTGCTCATATATGCATACCCACTGTTAGTTTTATCCAAACCTTTGACAAAGTTTTTCATCAACTTAATGTGTAAAGGGGGCAATAATTTTTTTAAGGATCAAAAAGTGGGGTACCAACGATATTCTTATTGCCTGGTGTCAGTGAAGCTCGTTTTGACCACTCTTTCTTTTTGTAATAATTTTTCCTATCCTCGACATTCGCAGAAGAAGCAACAGTACTTTGTGTAACCGAATTGCATGCCGAGCAAAAGCGAAAAAACTTTCTAATCGCCACAAATATTCCACTTAAAGTCATTATACTTATTTTTTTTTCCAAAAGAAGCTTCATGTTGTCATAAGATTTTTTTCAAATGCTTGGGTCAAGGGAATTTATTTCCATTGTGAAGTAGTACCGCTGTCAAGCTTAATTGGAAGAGTCAATGAACAAACGTCACTCATCTGTATTATATTCATGACCAAGCGTCATCACAACAGAACGGATGCCATTACAAAATACAAGTCCTTCTTCCATATAGAAGAAATTCTCAAATTCGGCATGGCGATTACGAAAAAGGGCAATTTTGTTTCACGCTGCAGCAGATTCCAGTCTTTTAATATGGAACCTAGAAGTTCGGTTTGCTTCTCAGACAACTTTAAATCGCGGACGAGGTCGTTGAGGTCTTCTTAGCTTAGAAGATGCGGCACACAAGAAGACGAATCTGCGCCGTAAGATCACGTGAACAAGAAGGAGGAACCAGGACCTTGCAGAAAGGGAATTTGAAGAACTAAAGTCTAGAAATCCCTATGAGGATCGATACGGAAAAAGTAACTACGTGCAAGGCCATCAAGTACCTGGGTGTTTATTTGAATAGCAGGATGACGTTCTGGGATCACATCTGTTTTGCTGCCATAAAAGCGGCCCAGATGGTGGTGTCCCTTTGCCGTCTTATGGCTAACGTCGACGAACCATGCGCTAGCAAAAGAAGGCTGTTAATGTCTCGCAATCCATCCTCCTTTACGGGTGCGGAATCTGGGCCAATGCTCTTGACAGAGGAAAATACCGACAAAAAAAAGGCGGCAATCCAGAGGAGAAGAGCGCTACGGATTGCCAGCTACCATAGAACCGTTTTCGAGGCAGCCATCTTGGTGATAGCAGGGGTTGTGCCGATTAACCTGCTGGCCAAAGAACGGAAGAGGAAATGGGAATCGAGGCAGACGGGAACAAGTCCGGCCCGAGAAGAAAGAAGGCTCACTCTTCGGCTGTGGCAGGAGAGATGGGAGACCGACAAGACAGAAAGATGGACCGCCAGACTGATAAAAGACCTGTCAATCTGGATAGACAGAAAGCACGGTGAGATAGGATACTATCTCACCTAGTTCCTGTCAGGGCATGGGTACTTCCACGATTACTTGTTTAAAATGAGGAACGTGGATAGTGCCCATCGTCCCTATCAGGATTCTGATAAAGACGACGCCTACCACACCTTTTTTGAATATACGAGGTGGAAGCCAGAGAGAGATGTCTTGCTGAACGAGCTGGGAGAGCTGAACAAAGAATTCCCACGAAATTCTAGTAATTTCTGTTCTATTAAATACACGTAGTCAAGTCGTCTGGCAAAGTTTGTAAAAATCAACACTAAAATATTTGACTAGCGCAAAATTAACGCCAACACCCATAATATTTTCAACAGTGTATTATTATTACTATTCAGTACTTCATTATTTCGGTTTTGTTCTTTAATACACAAATTAAAACTATGTTATTTAATTAGGCTATAGTAAATTAGCTAATTCTTTTGTTAAATAACTATTACTTTATTATTGTAGTTATATATTTATTCTATTTAATCTGCAAAACTATTTTTCATTTACTACACCCATGGAACATATGTTCCTATGGAAGGAGAAGATTGATGTTTGATTTTAATCGTGTTTGTTTTATATCCATAATATAAGTTTTATATACACTTGTAGCGCATATCAAGGCAAGCGTCGATCTTGATTTTTGAATATATTTATTATATCGGTCCTTTCAGAAATTTCTGTGTATTATTGTCACTTGGTAGATAGATTTACTGTTTAGCGTGGGATGTACATTAATTTTAAATTTTAATTTTTGGGTTTCGCGCAATAACATATAAAGCTAACAAGACTGATGCCTAACCTAGGACGACCAGATAGCTTAAAACGCGCCATATGTATGGGGCAAGATCATTGAAGTTAAAAAATACAACGCACAGTTACAAAGGCTTCAGAGGGACATGCTCCTAGGTGTGGCATCTGCGTTTAGAACGGTGTCTGGAAAAGCCCTCCAAGTGATTACGGGCACGGTGCCGATCGACCTTCAAGTCCAGGAGAGGGCCTATTTACATCAACATAGAACCGCGGATATGGAAGGGGTTAAGTCTCAAGTTAGAAGTAAGATTGTTGACACATGGCAACAGAGATGGGAGACCGAGCACGTCGTTGGCCAGTGAACGAAAAGGTTAATAAGTGATGTTAGAGTCTGGATTTACTGTGGGCATAGACATCTGAACTATAATCTTACTCAGGTCCTAAGCGGACAGGACATCTTCAGAGCTTATGCTATGAGGTTCAAGAAGGACGACACTGATACTTGCGTCTACTGTGGGCAAATTGACACCATGGAGCACACCATTTTTGCGTGTCAAAGGTGGAATCGTGTGAGGGCGGAAACCTATATGAAAATAGGATATGCACTTAGGCCGGAGACCCTTATAGCCCGTATGATTGAGACCCCAGCTAATTGGAGAGACATCCAGTCCATGATTTCTGCTATCATGAAGGACAAAGAACTGGAAGAGAGAACGAGGCAGATGATACCTCAATAGAAGTGGAGGATGCAGGTAGCCCACACCGGGCACACATGATGAGATGTTGCGTGACGGTTCTGGGTGTGTTTCGAGGCCGTAGATGCAGGAGGTTTTAGTGGGTATACAGTACTTGCACCAACCGTACTAGAGTCCCACACTTCGTCCGTAATGGATTTTCCCCTGGGTGAAAAAAAAAAAACATAAAATCCACTGACAAAACTTATGTTTTAGTGGAATAACCTTTTGTTTAAAACATCGTCATGACTTGTGGCCTATGTATATTGTTGTAAATTGTATTTGATTTTGATTTTGCTTTGTTCTGCTGAACGGCTACTATTCTGCCGGTTTCTGGTGGACCACTTGTCCGGATCGCTTGCGTTAACTACGTCCAACGTCCATTATAAAAAAAAATATCATTATTATTATTATTAATTAATTAATTCATCTACACTTTTCCAATCACTCTTCCCTGTTTCCCTTTAGAAACCATTGAAATTATTAAACCAAGAGTAGACATGATGATATATTTTCTTATTCTCTCCTTCGAGCGTCGGACTTGATTTCTGCTCCCGAACAAATCGAAACTCCTCGCCCGATTCCTAGGATTGTTAACGAAATTAATTACCGCAAACAGCGGGTAAATTAAGAGAAACGCGAACGAAGGAACCTCCAATCTACCTTCGCGCAACGATTCTCCATCGAAATTCGCATGTTCCCAACGCCACGGGGCTAATTAGCGGGGTCAATTGCTTCCCGTCGGTCGGAGCCGATAGCGCCTGAGGTGAGACGGCCGGATAGGGGGGGTGAGGAGAAGGAGGGTACGCGCACGGGACGCGGGATATTCAGGTAGACTCTCGACGTTAACGGGCCTAAGCAAATTAGCGTCGGCAAATTATTTCAGCCGGCGGCGGGTATTTACACATATTAAGTCGCGCACTACACCGCATCGAGTGGTTGACGTTAGAGGTATTATGAAAAATGCCCGTGTTCGTACGCCACCGAGGAAATTCCACGGGAGAAGGGTCGGGGGATAGCGGCCCCCCCTGGAATTCGGTAATTTATTTACTTTTTAATGCGAAATTTTCCGGTCGGATAGGTCGCTAGAAATTAGACACGGATTCCTAACGTAAGCGCAATAAATTCATTGGCAACAGAGGTCGTTTAATATGCAGCTACTCTTGTAATTCGCCTACGATCGATGGACCCGCAGGAGGTTCGAACCTCGTGATTTGTCAGAACGCTTGGTATCGATGATTTTTTAATGATCTTACGGGTTTAAACTGCCCTCGCAGGCACTCACTGTCACGATTTAATTTTCCTAGAGTGAGGTTTCTGCGCTTGTTAAGTTTTTAAATTAATTTCTATTCAATTAGTTTTGTCTAGCGTTCGCTAAGTTGAATTCAACGCCCTATTCTATTAGATTTTGTTCCGTGAATTATTACGACGTGCGTGTAGAACATTTGTCAGGCAAGTTCCCTTGGTTGACTTTAACGTTGAGAGATATATTTTTTAAATCTTTTGCTGCCATTTGTCTAATTCTTGAGATTTTGAGATTTGATGTTCTCGTGAATTATTTTGTCTATCAAGGAATTCGCTTTATTATAATTGTTATTATATGGATGCGTGCACATTATAGATACAAGATCATTTATTATTTTTGTTCGGGAAGATATAGTTTTAATTATAATTCTCTCATTATAGTTTCAAGAGTTAATTTTTCCGTTTTTCTATTTTGCTGTTTCGTTCTTAATTATCAATCATCTCAGTTTGGGTAAGTAGAAGCTTTGTGCTTGCATTTAAATTTTTCTTTTGTTTTTTTACTACATTTGTCCACGCTTAATTTAGTTTGTGTTAATGTCAAACCACGTGGTTTGAAATTGAAAGATATTGGATTATCTTCCTGAACAACCAAATCTTTTGCCTTTGCTATAGGAAATAGCATTGTCCTATTGTAATTTTAGAATCAAGTGCAGTTTTTTATTTTTGGCCAGAATCCTTAGTTCGGTTTTTTTTTCTGCAAAATTTAATTAATTTTAACATATTTTAAAATAAATTTTGATTGTTAATTATCTTCGTTAGGTTAAAAATTCTGTTCTTTTATTTAATTGTTATTAATTAAACCTTTTCAATTTTTGGGGTTTTAAAGAAAGTCAGATTTCATTCACTCACAATTTACTTGTCGTGGTTAGATTCAAGTTTTAATTCGCGAGGATAACTCTGAGGTTAATTGTTCTTTTGCGCCCTTTTAAAAATTTTATCCGTTGAGCTAGCTAATTAAATTTTTCTTTTTCATTTTTAAATCAGTTTTGCGTCCTTTTAAATCAATCAGTACACAGCAGCAGTATGTCCTTTTTTCTCAGAAACGCCGTATCTGATCTCATTGATTTTTTTACACACGCGTTATCTAGTATTTTCCAAACAGTTTAAGTGAAAGATTTCATAAAATTTCAAAAGACGTTTTTTTATGAGTTTTACAAAATCGATATTTTCTTCGCTCACTTTTTTAAATTTTCGATTTTTTTTGTTTAAAGAGCAGAAGATTATTTTAAAAAATGCTTCATTCAGTATATTCTCTATCGAATTCTACATTTAGAAAAAAATATATATCGCGATACTTTGAACAGGTATCGAAAACGATTAGTTGTAAAAAATCTTAAAACAAAAAAGTCTTTAGAAATTTTATGGAAAATCCTTTCACTTAAAACTGTCGGGACGATACTAATTAACGTGTGTTAAAAAAATCAATGAGATCAGATACGGTGTTTCTAAGAAAAAGGGACATACGTAATGGCGGTTTTCCCATATGGATAAAGGTATGTGGTAACCCCTTTAAGGGGGTCACTACATAAATTGAATTCAATGGAAAATCATAGGGATAATCGGCAAGAGACAAGGAAACATTTTTCTCCAAATATGCGCAAACCGATTTAGTTAAAAATTTCGCTGAGCATGTTAAGTACACGGGCATTTGACAAACCACACTGAATAAGGGGAAAAAATATTAAAAGCTCAATAAGAAATTTAGGATTTACTTGTGTTGCAGTGTTTGGAGTCCTTTTATTTCGGATTTTTGATTGTTTTTACACAAACTATGCCTTATTTAGAAAAATTCCCCATTCAGCATACTCTTTAGATGATTCTGCATCCACAAAAAAAAAATTAACTAGCTCAGTTGAACACGAACGGAGAAAATGTACCCTAAAGGCTAAAAAACGTGATTTTACAGGAGAACCGAAAATACCAAAAAAAAAATCCAAAATTGCTAGTTTTCGTGGCCGTGGTCAGCAATAGTCATTGTTATTATTCTGTTTTAGTGTAATTACTCCGTTAATTTTATACAAAATACTTAGCGACTGACAGAAGGTACACAGTTAGCATAGTGCTTTAGCGGATTGCGGAAAGAAGGTTTTCCGCAATCAGCTGTTAGATTTGATGTATTGTTGCCGTTGGATTGCGATCGTTTCGTTTATGGATTTATTTAAAGTTTATTGTTAATTAAATTAAGAATTAGACCCAACAACGCCATCTATTAGCTAAGTTTCGTACTTCTTGCAGGTCGCAACGCATCTGTAGTCGTGATAGTCAAAAGTAATATTCCATTTTTCGTTATTTATTTTCAATTTATTAATAATTCATTGTCCGTCAAAATAGCTTTTTATTGTTCGACTATTAGTTCAAGTTTCATTCATAAACCTTTCTTTCTGGCGTAAATAATCCGGATTGTTAATTTGTCAGTGACTGAATTTGATTCACGTTGCGCATCCTTCCTGTTTCTACGCCCTATCCGCTAAGCAAGGAGACGCCACAGACTTCGTACCACCTCATACACGCTCGGTTAAAGTTGCTCCGTGCAATATTTTATTATTATCACGTTTGTTGTGGAATATGTCACGTGAGGAACCTCCAATATCGAGTGCATTTTCTGTTTTACCTGGGCCGCCAGAAGAAGGTTCGTGCATCGATATTTCTCCTGAAAAGGGGTTTTACAAGCAATAGCGGTTAAACCGGCATTCATTTAGTTTAATGGCATCATTTAGGTTACTGATAAGCTGACTTTTCTTTCGGTTGTTAATTTATTAGTTTTCGTAATCCTGTCCTGTCCTTTAGGACCTATTTTGTGTTGATTTGAACTGAGTGGGATTTGATACAATTTTGCGCATCGGTGCACTATTGTAATCAAGCTAAGTATGTATGTATGATTTAAAAATATGAAATATCTAAAACAAATGCTTATACAAACTACGGCGCCTTAACCGAAAGCTCGCAGGAGAGCCATTTTTTTTACAAAGGCATATGGTCGCATACGGATTTCGATTTAGACGCTTCTTCGCAATAAAAATAATGTTTAAAAACATTTATAATTTATTTAATTATAGTAAAAGTGTATATTATTCTAGGATGACATCGCGCATGAATTAATAACATGAATTTAAGAACTATACCATTCATATCTTCTTACTGTAAAAATATGAAAACAAATAAGAAATTTTAATAAGGAGATTATTCCAGAAAACACCATTTAATAGTGTTTTTAACTAAAAAACAAACATTTTGCTTATTTTAAACAAACACAGAAAATAAAAATTGTGTTTCCCATTCTTTGTAGAAATACGTCCACTTATGCTTAGAACATCCATTATATTTTACTTTTTTTAACTCATGTGCCCTGCGTTGTGTTATGTTTTTCGTCGATAGAAAATCACAAAAACACCCTGTATAGTTTTTGCGTCAGTTATTTTTGGCCAAATATGTACGTACACTATTCAGAATCATTTGCTTTTTTTCGCCGTTCTGTCTTCCACTGTAAGATTAAATACTCTAATAATTCTGAAAAATACATCACTTTTGTGATGACCTACTTGTATTATAATAGCTGTATTTGTACTTACAACAGACAACACAACGCCTGTGATAGTAGTTTTTATTAAGCTGATCTGTTTTAATAAATACGTAGTATAAAAAAAACTAAGATAAACCCAAAAAGACACAGAAAAATAATCGAAATTGACAAATGATGACAGTAGTGAATGATTTACCGCAAAAACGAACTATATAACCGACAGCCAGCCAAATAAACCTTTGGCAACAATCCCCGTCATGGAAAAGGGATAGCCACATATAAATAAGTATGAAATGAAAAATGTTGCACACAGTCCATAAAACAATTTTTTTTATTAAAAATTAATCTAGACTGTAGTTTCCTAATTATAAGCCAACCATTTTTTGTTGTTGTTGAATAGTACCTAAATAAAGCAGAGAGCATAAAGAATCGAAATAAAGCAAGTAATTCCAATCAATGTCCTATTTCCTCCCCTCCATTTCTATTGAAACAAAATTCCAATCATCATCCCTCAGGGAATGTAGTTTTCAACTTGCACAATGTCCCAAATGGATATTTTTAGCGTACTCGTCTATATGCACTCGATTATCGTCCAGTATGTGGAAAATATTGATTCCGGCGATTTTAATTTTTTACCGCACGATTTCCTCCCGTTCTCCATCGTAAATAACGCGCCTCTAATTGGTATTAACGGCCTAGCGTTGTACTGTTCGCGTTGGCAATGCAATCGCGACGAGTTATTAATGTTCAGACCGAAATTTCAACTCCGCATGGTATATCGATCCTGTACGGTCGAAAAAATTGTCATACCAATCCGGATGGGCGGTGGGATAGTTGATGAGATGTGGTCGGTTGGAAGCAGTTCTGTGGGTTATTGGGGAAGCAAATTTGAATGAATTATCTCTATGGGGAATATGCAAGTAGAATGGTGGATCAATCAAGCTGGAATAAGTTTTAGTGTCTACTCGGCGGCATTGAGAAATAATGTTTAATGAAAAACATTACGCCCCAGTATTACCCTAACAGCCAGAAATATTACATAGATATTTAAAAATATATTTTATAAATTTTTTGTGAGAGGTTTTGAATATATTTTCGTATTTTTCTATTATATATAAGATAAAAATATATTATTCCATATTTAAAATTAATGTAAGCGCTATATTTTTTCTAAAATATTTGTAAAATATTATTTATATGAAATTGAGGTTTTTTATGCAATCTATTTTAATTTGTCAAAATGAATTAAATGTTCTTGTTATTTAGAATGTATAACGTCGATAACGAAAAGTTGAAACATACATAGAGTTGTCTAAAAGGCAAGAACTTGTTTTTTCCACTCACCTACAAGTTAACAATCAATAATTCTGGCACTTTTAAGGCATACTAAAGGTTTATCAAATTAATCACTATTTTTTAATTGAGTGTTTCTAAATAAAAAACAAACGTATTTATTATCATTTTATTTGATAAGCCAATAAAAATGAAAAATACTCATTTTTAAGTCTAGCCTTGGCTGGTGTCAGGTACAAACCTATGGCTTTTTCATATCTTCGGTAGTGGCGCTCTCATGGCGTTTCCTTGTGGCCCCTAAACAATGCAATTGTATTAGATCATACCATGAATAAACATCGTACAACATTATCAACACCTACTAATACATTTGAGCATTTTACAATAATTGGAGTGGTAGCTACATTCTAATACTTACGATACTTATTTTACTTTATTTCATAATATTTTGAAAACATTCTACGTACAAACAATAAAACAACACAACGTATTCTAACCTCTATTTGAGGTTATAACGCTTATCTACCGAGATGAATCTCTTAAGCAAATCAACTAGTAATTTATCTGGTAGATGCAGTACATATATGATGCATAAAATTCCTGCAATTACATTATTAAACGATTTCTGTACATAGGAATATTGAGCATTCCAATTATCTTATAAATGCCATGACATGTTCAAAGTTTTGCTTACCTCGTAATCACCATAAAAACTAAAACACATCCCGCAACAATTAATTACACAGTTAACCCTAATCTGCCCTAATCGTATACTATTATAAACTATAACATGTAACGGACAAACGAATGAAAACGTTGATGATACGCACGTGCGCGTATGCATTCTATGTACCTAATAGACGCATAAACAATACTAAACCAAATAACACCGGCACCGTAATGAATAGAGGTGTTGTGTTGACGTTCGCACTTTACAAATATTACAAATAATATAATACAAAACGCAGATATATTAATAGAAAAGTTACAGCGCTCAACTTAGATACTAATTAAATCATATTAGATATATATTATCTAATTTAATCTTTAAACTATCATTTTAAATAGGTACATACCTACTTAATATGTATGCATATTTTACCCATTTTATATTATTCGTTCTACGCACCAAATGTACAAAAGCAAAAATTCAATCTTTTTTTTATATGAAATAAATATTTACAGAAATACAAAGCAAAATATTCTTGCAGAGTTATGAAAAATATATTGAGAAAACATTTGCAATAAAATATTATTAATGCTACATAACATATATATTTTGTAAATGTTTTTCTAATATATTTTCTATAATATATTTTATGCATATTATATTAATATAACTAATATTCAAGAAAGATTTAATATTTTTTAAATATTTATAAAATATGAAATAAATATAGTTGGTCACTGGGGTAGTAATAATTTTGTGTCTGTGTGTTATATGGCAAATTAATAAGTGTTAGAATGCTACGTACTATGGCAGATCATAAACGACAAATACCAGGAAAGTGTAACTTTTTATTCAACGTTTAACTTTGTATTACAAGCTTCCTAATGCTTGTTTTTTTTTACACAATGATTTTGGCCGTGCAATATCTTATTCCTGGAATTAATTTCTAAAAGTCGTTACAGTAGAAACAACAACAACTATATTCTAGTCAAGTCTAGTGCGCGCCGAGCTAAATATTCGACTTCTGGAAATCCCCCAATTACTTACCTCTAAAACACTACCAAATACGTGCCCTGTTTCGCGACGATCGATATATCTACTCCCTTAGGGTGATTTATTCCTATCAATTGTATGCCAGGCGCTGCATACAAATTGCCAAATTAAAATCGTAAGTCGATAGAGACCCTAAAAGGGGTAGAGCGGGATGATAAATAAGGCAGTGGGAAAGGTTTTGGGGATTCAGAGCTTTTATGAAAATTAATAATGATCTAGACGCAGTAAATTGACCCATTAATTGAAGTTCGGGGTAAGAGAGGTAAATGAAGAAGATGTCGAGTCCTCTTTGATTAAGTCAGTTCCTTTTGTTTGCGCCTTCTGCTTGGTAGTTGGGGCAGCGATATTGTTGTCATATTGATATTTATATCATTACTGCTAAAGATGATGTAATGGCAGTTGTGATGTTGTGTATATTTTTTGCGTCTGCGTCCAGAAACACTCATTTTGCAGTACTTCAAACTACTGTTTTCCTGCGTAGGCTTTCACGGCCAGTGTAACTATAACTAATACATACTTTTTGTATGAAGGAAAATATTACGAGTAGAAGAACGGAATAGCAATGGGAAGCCCTTTATCACCAATAATGGCCAACTTGTTTATGGAAGCATTTGAAAAAGAAGCCCTAGTTCCAGCGATATGAAACGAAGTGTTGGTGCGATATGTCGACGATACTTTTGTAATATGGCAACACGGAGAAGAAACTATAACAGTTCTTGGAACACATAAACTCACAGTACCAGCCATCAAGTTTACCATGAGAAAGAACAAAATGGAAATCTCCCTTTCCTGGATGTTATGTTAAGAAAAACAAAAGACGGATGCTACAGCACGCAGTATTTAGAAAGAAGACGCACACCGATAGATATCTGCATGCAAGATCTCACCATCATTCGATGGAGAAGAAGACATTAATACAAACATTGCTATCCAGAGGCCGAAAGCATCAGTGACAACAACATCTTACCAGTGAAAGATACATTTGGAGAAAGCACTAAGAAGAATGGTTACACTGACATCGACATAAGGAGAGCCACTAAGAAGAAGACGACACTGGAGACAACTACAGAACCCACGAAGAGGGATGGCGTGTTTACCTTACATAGCAGAGAGTCACGGAAACATAGGCGAATTTTGAAGAAACGTAACGTAACAAGTACGCTTCGGACTGCAACGTCGATCCAGCGTATCTACGGACCGCAAAGGAATAAGATACCCAAGGGCGCGCCAGAAGATACATGCCAATGCGGACAGTGCTACGTCGACAAACAGGAAGAGCCATCGACCTAAGAATAAAAGAACACGAGAGGGACGCAAGATTAAGAAGGACCGAGCAATCAGCGGTGGCAGAACACATGCACGACACCGGACACAAAATGGATTTCAAGAATGTAAAAGTAATAATTACCACCAAGAACTACGGGAAAAGACTCATCAGGGAAGCCATAGAAATAGAGAAGAATAAAACCGTTAACAGAGAAGAAGGGTACCACCTTAGCAACACGTGGAAGAGCCTACTACGAACCGTCACTGTCAATGGAGCGGAAACTACACGGTTGGATGCACCAGGGGCGTATATAAGAAGAATGTCGGACCATGGAGAATCAGTTCAGTTATCCTGAAGAAGCTGTCAGTATGACAGCCGAAAGGTCGGGGAAAGTTTTGACACACGGCGAAACCCGCAAGAAGCTGTTAGTTATACTGTTTTCCTGTCTAGGCAGGCAACCAAAAATGTCACTAAAGGATGGCCACACTAGATTCTATATGACAGACATGTAATAAATTGGCATTAAGCTACTGTTCAACCATGCTAAGATGAACTGTGTCTTCATTGCACTTATTATTGAGAAACACTAGATATTAAACTAGAAAGAAAATTACAGAAAAAAATTTATTCCTAGAAAGGGATTAGTAAGTTAGGAAGATAGTGCACTGTTTTAAAGCATCCAAAAAGCTTTCAAAATAATGAACAGTTACATAAAGAGGAAAGTATATAACAAAAGTATGAAATTCGATCCAGATTCGTAGACCACCCAAATTCTAATGTAATCTAATTCAATATATTAAGTTAATAGCCTTTATTACGTATATTAATCTTATACTAGGAGATTATCTGCATCGTATTTGCCTGTTTCTTGATCCTTTTCTTTTGACGTGATATTTTGTATCTCCCAGTTTGAATTAAAGAGTTCTTAATTGTTATCCGTCTTTTACTATCTGTCGTCTGTTAACTGTTAATTTGGCAATACATACCAATTCACGTTAATAACCCCTATCTAAAGGTCGCCACGTAAGTAATTATAAAAAGTCGTTAAAAAGAGCAGACCCCAGCAGAAAGTTCTTTGCTTCGGCTGCCAGTGTTCTCATTTTAATTGTATTTCCCATTTTTTCCGGGCCAGAAGTGTGCCCTAAAATCTGCATATCGTCGCTTTTAATACCGCCTCCTGCCTACCCCTTTTATCGTTACTATTATTGTTATGATTATGAGGGCGTTTATCGCCGAATGGCGAGTGTGTTAATTGGTACTGGGGTGTAATTGGTAGAGGGACGGCGCGATGCGTTTAACTTGCGACCTTTACTTGTTAATTTCGTGGGCGGCTTGATAACGAGCGCACGTTTAAAAGTTAAAAATGAATACGAATTTGATCATGTTTTAAGTTCAATGTGTACCGTATTCTAAATCTCATCAGTAGTTGTGGGTCTTTTCAAGAAAAAAATAGTAAAATATAAATAAAATATATGTATGTCTATTTTTTTTTCTAAAATTATTTAAACGCAATGTCACAAAAGCAGTTGAGAGTATCAGAACATCACCCGCGCATTATATACTAGTGTTGTGCAAACTCATCGATATTAGCCGATATGAATTTTGAACCCCGACATCGATATTCATATTCAGAAATGTCGATGTATCGAATGCCCATATTTATATCTAAAAATATCAAATCAATATATCGAATAAATATATTTTATTTTGGAAAATTATTGGAATATCGAATGTCGATTATTGATATTTGAAAATATGGATATATCTGATGTGGATATTGTGATATAATTTAAAAATCACGAACATTTCAATTCAAAGCATCAAGCTGTTTCACGATTGTTAATACAAAAAATCCATATCAAGGAAAATAAATGGCAGATAATTTACACTTCAGAAAAATCCTGTTTTAAAACAAGCATTTTATTGTAAAATGTATTTAATTAATTCCGATATCATCAAAATTTTGCTTTAAATAAAAATCTAATTTAATAAAAATTACATATGTCAAACTATTGACATCTATCGACAAAAACAGAAAATTTTAACTCTAAAAGAGATCTGTAATCAATTTGACGACCGGCAAATGCCGTAATATTCGGGTAATACGAAGATTTTGGAAAACCATGATCTGAAAAAAAGAGGTTTTTTTTAGAAAAAAAAAAACTGATAAGAGGGGCGCGTAGGTGAGTGAAGAAAAAGGGCACATGTTTAAAATTAGTCTTAGAAAAAGTAAATTTGCACGCGAAATAAAAAGATTTTACAGAAAAAAGTGACCAAAAAATTAAAAGAAGAACAGTCAAAACATTCTTAGAAGAAAGAAAATCATCCAGCCAGACATTTTTCAAGTCCTGGAAAGCATAGAGAAAAGCTAGGAGGTATCACCATCATAGAAAAGTGACCTGACTACAGGATATTCTGAAGATTCCACCGTCAATAAGGAGGGAGTCCTCGGAATAAAAAGGCCTGTACCCTTTATTTTAACACACGTGTTGAATAAAAACTCAGAATTCATATCTAAAACGAGATAAAACAGTTAGAGCCTCCAGCGTCACCAATCGGATTTGAAAAACTAATTTCATGGTTTCATTATGGCCTCTGTGTGGAGTGCTTAAAGCTACAAGTGCCCCCGACAGAAGATGTCTCATCTTCCCTAAGCGTCTTCTGGCTGGTCATACGGGCGGGAGTAAGGGTTAAAAAAAAACGTCCCTGGACATTGAGACCACCTTTGACAAGGCGTCGTTCCTGTTGATGGAAAAGGCTCTGCGAAAACGTGGAGTCGAGCCAACGATTACGAGGTGGATCAGCAACATGATAAGAAACAGAAAGATTCGCGTATCGCAGAACCTCTGCACGATCAGGGCGGCCGTATCAGCGGGCTGCTATGATGTCTTGTGGTGGAAGGCCTGTTCTCTGAATTTCAAAGGGTGGGCTTCTACGCATAAGGTTATGCTGATGACATTACCATTCTTGTCTGCGGGAAATTTGAGGGTGTAGTATCCGAAAGGATGCAGATGGCGCTCTGGTTCGTAGAGAGGTGGTGTATAAGAGAGGGTCTTAATGTCCACTCTAGCAAAACGACTATGGTTCCATTTACATGGAGGAGGAAGTTCTCCAAACTCCAGTGTCTCACAATATCCGGCTCTAAAATACTCGTATCAACCGAGCTCGAATATCTGGGTGTTGTCTTGGACGCCAAACTGCTGTACAAATTACACCTAGAACATGTTACGAAAAAAAACCCATAATGTTAACTATTTTATTATTTTAACGTGAGTCTTGCATTCTGTAGAACCTTTAGCACCTCTTCCAAATTCCGCAATCCTTCTTTTATATCAGTACTTGGAATAAGCAAGTCGTCCATATAAGCCATCACTATAGTGTACCTTAGAGGTCCCAAGACTCGATTTATCATCCTCTGGAAAACTGCTGGTCCATTTACTATTCCAAATGGTAAACGGGTAAACTGGTAGTGTTGGTCGGTGGTGACAAAAGCGGTTTTATCTCGTGAACCTTCTTCTAGTGGCATCTGGTAGTATCCTGATTTCATATCAAGTGATGTAAAGTAATTCTTTCCTTCAAGTCTATCTAACTGGTCGTGCTCTTTTGGTAATGGGTACTTGTCTTTCTTTACAATGCTGTTCAGCCTTCTATAATCTATACAGATTCTTTCTTCGTCATTTTTCTTTTTCACTATCAGTATAGGGCTAGCATATTCTGAACATGTCGAGAGCAAAACATGTTGAATATCTCGTCCCCAAGGTTTCCAGTTCCAGGAGGGATAACTACAGAAGTTTCGGCTCATAGGCTAACACCAGCCTTAGGCAAGTTTGGTATGTTCATCCCTCTTAAATCATCACCATCATCCTTTCCATCAACAGGTATTGGTTCATAGAACAAGTATAAACTATTTTCACGTCGAATAATAGTGACATGTTCCTGTTCTGTAAATGGTTGGCCAATAAGGAGAGGTATTTGTTGAACATGATCTCACGATAGGTCTTACTGGCTGAGTTGGCTTATTCAGGTTACATCCGCACATGGGAGAAAAAACATCGCAAATAGAAATAGCTTCATAGTTCAAACGAGAAAAATCATTTTCTGATTCCGTGAACATACAAGATTATAATCGACTAGGATGATGGAGAAGATTATTCACAAAACTAAATTAATTGAAACAATAAAATCTTAATTAAGTAAAAATTTAGAACGAGCTGTTTGAAGCTAAAAATCTAGTTTTTATAAATAAAATAACTTTTTATGTTTATTGTTACTCAAGTCGAAGAAGCAGAATTACCCAACCAGATTGCCAGGACCAACCTTTCGCCTTTTCGTTCCTATCCTCGCGACTCTGAATGTGTTTCGCTGAGCAATTCGCTGTAAAAATGACCGGAACATAATCCCCCAAGCCGTAATATCACTGACGGGTCGCTTCACGCAATTTGTCGCTTCCCCCCCCCCCCCCCCCAGTCTGCCCTCGCGGTCTCCACATCCAACGGAGGAAGAAGGTTTTTCGATTCGGCCCGGCCAAGAAAGACAAAGCGAGGTAACGGAACGGCCGTCATCATTTATGCTTAAGCGCCGCGACTGCGAAAGGCACGCTATAATGGACTCCGAAAGATATCGCACGCTTTCGCCCCATCTAGCGTCAGTTTTATTTACTTTTCCCTGGTCGTACAGCGCCTTCTTTGTTTTCCGTTAATCCTGGCCGGGGTGCCGGTGGCGTGCGGTGTTTTTATTATGGCTTTTTATGTTCCGGGGGCGACCCTTAAATGTTAATCCGCGCTGGCGGACGGGAAACGGAACGGAGATGGTGGGGGAAGCGCGCGAATTTTATGTTTAATTCTTTTTTCTCCGGTTGGACGTAAATTTTCGATTAGGAAAAGGTTGCTCGATCCTGAATTGAATGAATTATGAATGACACGACAAAATTAGATATTCCCGTGATAACTAATTGGAAAAATACCTCTAGGGTTTATTAACACAGAAATGTGAATATTTCTCTGCCCGAATAATACGAATTTCGAAAAACACAGTCTGTAAACATTTGTCGTCTTTGTAGACTTGTGTTCAAGTGTAATATTATTTCGATCCAACCGTCATTGCACCCAGGATCAGCTTCGCAGAATCCGAAACCCCAAGGATCAAAGAAAACCACCAACACCTTACTCTGGGAGTATAACATGGGAAGCAGCCCCATGCCTTGTCAATGACAGCCAGCAAATTATTGTTATTGTCATTCTGGGTTTGAAAGAGACAGCCTTCACATTCTATCCATTCCGATAGCTATGCCGTCTTTAGATATGTCCCTAACAGCCAGAAATATTACATAAATATTTTTAAAAATATATTTTATAAATATTTTTCGTGAGAGGTTTTTGAATATATTTTTCATATTTTTTTCTAAATATAGATAAAATATTCAATTAAAATATTTATTCTATATTTTAAAATTAATGTGAGCGCTATATTTTTTCTAAAATATTTGTAAAATATTATTTATATGAAAATTGAGATTTTTTATACAATCTATTTAATTTGTCAAAATGAACTAAAATTGTTCTTGGTTATTTAGAATGTAAAATGTCGATAACGAAAAGTTGAAACATACATAGAGTTGTCTAAAAGGCAAGAACTTGTTTTTTCACACTCACCATACAAGTTAATAATCAATAATTCAGGCATCTTTTAAGGTATACTGAAGGTTTGTCAAATTAATCACTATTTTTTAATTGAAGTGTTATAAATAAAAAACAAACGTATTTATTATCATTTTATTTGAATAAGCCAATAAAAATGAAAAATACTCATTTTTAAGTCTAGCCTTGGCTGGTGCCAGGTACAAACCTATGGCTTTTTCATATCTTCGGTAGTGGCGCTCTCATGGCGTTCCTTGTGGCCTCTAAAACAATGCCAATTGTATTAGATCATACCATGAATAAAACATCGTACAACATTATCAACACCTACTAATACATTTGGAGCATTTACAATTATTGGAGTGGTAGCTGCTACATTCTAATACTTACGATACTTATTTTTACTTTATTTCATAATATTTGAAAACATTCTACGTACACACAATAAAACAACGCAACGTATTCTAACCTCTATTTGAGGTTATGACGCTTATCTACCGAGATGAATCTCTTAAGCAAATCAACTAGCAATTTATCTGGTAGATGCAGTACATATATGATGTATAAAATTCCTACAATTATATTATTAAACGATTTCTGTACATAGCGATATTGAGCATTCCAATTATCTTATAAATACCTAGTAGTCATCACAAAAACTAAAACACACCCCGCAACAATTAATTACACAGTTAACCCTAATCTGCCCTAATCGTATACTATTATAAACTATAACATGTAACGGACAAACGAATGAAAACGTTGATGATACGCACGTGCGCGTATGCATTCTATGTACCTAATCACAGGCGCATAAAACAATACTAAATCATATAACACCGGCACCGTAATGAATAGAGGTGTTGTGTTGACGTTCGCAACTTACAAATATTACAAATAATATAATACAAAGCGCAGATATATTAATAGAAAAGTTACAGAGCTCAACTTAGATACTAATTAAATCATATTAGATATATATTATCTAATTTAATCTTTAAACTATCATTTTAAATAGGTACATACCTTAATATGTATGCATATTTTACCCATTTTATATTATTCGTCCTACGCACCAAATGTACAAAAGCAAAAATTCAATCTTTTTTTTATATGAAATAAATATTTACAGAAATACAAAGCAAAATATTCTTGCAAAGTTATGAAAAATATATTGAGAAAACATTTGCAATAAAATATTATTAATGCTACATAACATATATATTTTTTAAATGTTTTCCTAATATATTTTCTATAATATATTTTATGCATATTATATTAATATAACTAATATTCAAGAAAGATTTAATATTTTTTAAATATTTATAAAATATGAAATAAATTATAGTTTGGTCATGGAGGTATTGTTAGTACGTATGAAGGGTGGATGTTGCCACTGCGACCTAAAAAGATTTATTGTGTCTCCTGTTTTTGCTGTTTTACAGTTGGCCTTCCAATCCTGTTCCTTTCAGAAAGTGTAGGATATGAGAAGGCCCTAGCTTAGGTAAGTCTCCATCTTCGATTTCACATGCTCCCAGGTGTAGCGCCCTTAGATTGCACAGTGCTACGCTGTGGTTTCATACTGTTCCTTACAAAATCTACATTCAGATCCCCTAGCGAATCCAAGCTTACTGAGATGCCTTTTCAGTTTACAATGGCCTGAAAGCATTCCTGTCAATATACGAATATTGTTCTTGTTCAGGTTGATACATTCTATAAACCTACTCTGGTTATAGGTTCCCAGAAGTGTTTTACTTTGCCTCATTCCCTGGAGATTCTCCCAATAATTAGTTTTTTCTTCTATCCCATTTCTCTTTTCAATTCAAAATGCAAAAAGCCAAGAGACTGTGGTGCTTCCGAAGACTTTAGGTGAGATGGCTTCCACAAAAAAAAGGTTACCTAGTTTGAAAATTTTCAGAATGTCTTTAGGGTAAATGAAACCTGTAATTTGATTTTAAAATGTTATACTCTGTTCGCTACAGTATCTCCACAATAGATGGATTCGTTTGAATTATGTATCACACAATTTAAACCCGTCATTACATTATTATTGCAACAATTTTTCAGAGTCGTATTACTAAAACCGTTACGCTGTAAAATTAAAACCCATTTCTCGGGACACTCTCAGCTATTATTCACCGAGATCGACATAGATGAGTGCCCATCCCATTAAAAAGGCGATAAAAATTTTACTGCCCCATTCATCGACGACATCTCGAATTCACACGCAACCTTAGCAACTCTCTGACATCTACAGAGAGGCGCCTATAGCGTTGAGTATTCATATCCCTCGCCACTGTCGAACGACAATCTGCATTAGCGCATCTTTTTATTAGCCATCGTAAAGCGCTGTAGAGGAATGGGAGGTTGGTACGTTACGTACCTCTAATAAAATCTCGTTGGGTACTTCGAGACGCTGATATAGTATCTACACAGCTATACACGAGTGGCTCATAATTATTTACGAACCGCTGGTGGGAGGGCAGATATGCTTTCGTGGAGCACTTTTATGCCCTCCGGTAGCTAAGGAATTGAATTTTTATTCGTGCTCGCTTCGTGCACTTGCGGCTTTAAATAATATTATCCGTTAGAAGGTTTTTATTTTTGATGTTGGAAGGAGCCTATCAAGTGGTTTCGTATGTGTTATGGCGATGTAAAAAGAAAGAACAGGTTTTAGCCGTCAGTGACGGCACGTGTGTTGTACCTGGGATAAGACGGGATTTTGGCTGAAAATTGGCGCAAATATTGGATCCCTTGATACTTATTGTTATTGACTATGTATTCTTTATGTTCCTTTTTCTCAGCTGTTAATTAACTTATAGTCATTTTCTTTTTTTTTTTAATATGTATATAAGGTTTAATTAAGACAGACAACTTTACAAAATTTTATTCGGCAGGGCCAGAAAAGAAATTCGAATTTGAAAAAAAATCTATTTTTGAAGTTTTATAACTTCTCTTTGTCAAGGTTTTTTTTATATCCTCAGTCGCTATGAAGATGTGATAGAAGATGTTGCTAACCTGTCTCGCGGATTCTCTTTCGATGACTACACCATTGTTAGGGCTGGTGCGGACCACGTGCTCTGCAAGCAAAGTATTTCACGCGATACGTTATCAAATCTTTTCAATTGTACCTATAAAACCAACTTAATCTTACTGACGATTCCGTACTGGGTAAACCATGATGATTACAATACCTTACTTTATAAATTCAATTTCAGAAAGTTCAAAACTTCATCGATATAAATTGAATTAATAGCAGCTACAATATTTTAGGCCACGGTTTATACATGAATATGCACGCCAAACAAATAATTTGTAATCAGATCCTTAAAACAATCAACATTTGCAGTATCAAATTTTTGCCAGGTTCTAGCCAAAGTAATAGGTAACCCTCATTGCCATAAATTCATCGGCTCAAGTCGATAGTTTACCAAACGAACATTTTCACGGAGATCAATCAATAATCAATATCAGGCTGAACCTGTGATACCAATCTTGTTTCACTTGAATATACGCAGTCTCCGTCATAAAATTCCGTCATTAGAAGCGCTTCCTGTTGAACAAATGTTGCCCGAGATAGTTTGTTTGTCTGAACATTGGCTAGCAAGCAATGAAATATTGTCTTACTCTATACAAAATTATAGGTTAGTATCTAATTTTTCACGAACAAACTCTATAGGAGATGGCACAGTCATATATGTCAAACGCGGAGTTGTTGTAAATTGTCTTCAATCTGCTGTTGTATCAATTGAGAAGCAATTTGAATACACCTACGCTACTGTAGAATTAATATCCTCGAAGTATATCGTAGTATGTGTATACAGGTATCCTACTGGGACACTGGAAGTATTTTTGGAAAAACTTTTTAACTTGCTCGACGTTGTGTATAGTCCTGGTAGTGCGGTGCTCGTGTGTGGTATTTTAATATTAACTTTAATGTTGACTCAACTGAAAAACAAAATTTATTAAACATTTTTGCATGCTTTAACTTAATTCCGTATGTTTTCACGCGCGTGACCATGGATTCTAGCAGTCTGATTGATAATGTTTTGCGGGCGATTTTGCGGATGTACATTACTGCACTGTAGGGATGTCTGCGATGTCTGACCACAGGCATTAGTGCTTGTATGCGAAAGGACCTTTGGTGAGTCGAAAACAAAAGTTCCGCCTTTCTCACATATTTTCGAATAATAATATTTCACAATTTAAAGAGCGAATAATTCGTGAAGAATGGACGGACATGCATAATAGTGACAATGCTGTTCCATTAAAAAGACATCCAGTAAAAGAAAATAAATCGCCGCGCTAGTATAACGACGATCTTAGGATTAAAGCAATGGAGCTACGTGAATTGGAGATATTATGTAAATCTAATGCCGATTCCAATCTGGAAAATTTACACAAACTAAAAAAACAGCAGTACAAATTCCAATTAGAAACAAGCAAAAATAAATTTTACAGTAATCTGATCTTAAATTCAAAGAACAAGGCGAAAACCACATGGAGTATTATAAAAGATATTGCCAATCCTGTTGAATCCTCAAGAGTTATAACACTTCGTAACAACAATGAATTGAAAGGGCTTTGCGTAAGGATTAATTTAGCGTAAAGATATAGGCTGCTATTTAAAAAAATCTAGTTATCTTGGGCTAAAGTTAAGTAACTTTCAGGACTGTAGTGGACATTTGTATATAATTATATTGGTTTTAGTTTCACTGTAGTATCGATCTAAGTATGTGTGTATGGCATTTAAAATATGAATATCTAAAGCAAATGCGCATACAAACTACGCCGCCTTAATGGAAAGCTTGCAGCAGAACCATTTTTTACAAAAGCGTAAATAACAATGTTGTTATTATAGATAAACATTAGACTTATACAGGGTGTCCCATCGAACTGGGTCATTAGATTTTTTTGAACTTCTAGCAGGAATTTGATTTTGAAATTTGCAATGTAATCATGGCCCACTGTGGTCTATTTAAGGAAAATATTTTCAACTTTATAGCACCTTCGGTATACAGGGTGTTGATATCAACTTTCTTATTTTAAATGGAATGGTACAATTTTTATCGGTACAATGAATGTATCGAGTCATTTGCAATTAGTTTACATGAGGGTTCCTTATCCCTGAACTCAACCGTTTTTGAGATATTTGCAATTTTGTTGATTTTTTGACGTTTGCACTGTTTCAAATAAAATTAAATAGCTGATGAGGTATCAGATATTTAGTGGTTATAGTAATGTCGATGTAAGTACAGAGACGTAGGTAGAAAGTGTTATGGCAATAATGACCAAATCACATACAGGGTGTTCGAAAATGCATCTCCAATGTGGATACCTTCAAACTAAGAAAACTTTTTTATTTCAAATGGAACATGGTATTTTTTACTACAGCATTGAATGCAGCGTAAAATTCTACATCGATTGACATTAGGGTTTAGTATACCTATTTTTGATAGTTTTTGAGATATTAACATTTATTGCCTAAAATATGACTAATTTCCAAGTTTAGAGTAAATAAAATATTTTTTCCTGAAAACACTGTGTATATTATTTATTAGAATGATGCGTTATCTTTTTTTGCATTGTTTGGTTTCCATACCTGAGATATTTATCATTGGAAGTTTTCCAATTATTAGAAAATTTTATGTAATTGTAATTATAAAATATTAATAAGCCATACCTAATTATTATGCGACAGCAAATTACATGTTAATATTTTTGCCTGCTTATTAAATACATCGAACATAAGTCAAATTAAAAAAAAAAAAAACTAAGCAACTATTATTCTAAAAGAACATCTATATTGGACATTTTCGAAGACTTTTAATAGTTTGTTCGTGATTTATGTTAACTGTCTGTATCGCTTAATACCTAGTTTAATACAAAAAAACCACGACGCTGCATTGTTTTCGGAGATTCCATATCAGACGGCTCCCCTACAAAGAAAATACCTGGTCTAGTAAGTGAACAATATTTGAAATATTATGGGTATATATATTTAGGATATCTGCTTTAATTTCCCTTTGTACTTTATTTTTTTTGAGGTTTTTATTCAAATAAGTGTAGGTATCTAATCATTGTTACATTCTTCATGAATGTAGAATAAGTCTAAAATGTTATTTGTATGTGTAACTTCCAATGTTGTCCTTATTTCTTTCGATTTACAATATTTTACTTGTTAGAAGAAAATGTGTGAAGGAGTTGACAGCATTAGGACTTATTATAAAAGATATGACTTGTTAATACTGCATAGGTTTATCACTGCGCAATTTGGTAAATTACCAACAATGGATATCACTTGTTTGTTAGCACATCTCATGGCCTACTAATATCTAATAATTAATGTACCTTCTCTATGACTAAAATACATTACTATTAGTAAGAAACTAGTGAACGTTAGATATCTGAAACATAGATATTTAGATGGGTTAGGCAAATAATGTACAGAGTGTTTTGTAGGAAAAAGCTCATTTCATTTGTTTGAAACTTGGAATTTAGGCATATTTTTAGCAATATTTTGCAAAAAAATGCTAATACTTCAAAAACTATTAAGAATAGGTATACCAAATCCTAATATCAATCGATGTAGAATTTTGCGCTGCATTCAATGCTGTAGTAAAAAATATCATGTTCCATTTGAAAGAAAAAAGTTTTGTTAGCTTAAAAGTATCCACATTCAAGGCGCGTTTTTGAACAGCCTGTATGTGATTCAGTGATTATTGCTATATAACACCTTATAGCTACGTCCTTGTATTTACATCGACTTTAGTAGAACCACTAAATGTCTGCTATCTTATGAAATATTTGATTTTATTTGAAAGAGTGCAAATGTCAAAAAATCAACGAAAATGAAAATGTTTCAAAAACGGTCGAGTTTAGGGATAGGGAACCTTCATATAAATTAGTTGCAAATGACTCGCCAAATTCATTAGACCGATAAAAATTATACCATTCCATTTAAAATAAGAAAGTTGATATCAACACCTTGTATACCGAAAGTGCTATAAAGTTGAAAATATTTTCCTTGAATAGATTACACTTTATTTATGAAAACTAAATTATTACAAATCATCCTAACCCCGTGCTCCAACCTAAAGGTACTACACGAGGCTACCTATTCTAAGTACTATATGGGTTCCATAACAATTGAAATGATCCTACTCTAACTAAATAACTTCCCTATGATTTTTAATAACAAAAATATAATACAGTAGCCTCGCGACCATACGAATATTACTTTTGAAAAATGATAAAAAAAGAAGTAAAATGTGATTAGTTCACATAATCGCGAGTCTACTGTAAATCAGTCAGCTATCAGTTATTATTAAATGCGCCCATGGAACGACTTTTGTTATCTCCCAGCATTCGCCAAGGACACTGATTATATATAATATACTTATATAAAATCAATGGCCACGGAGTAAGGGAAAACCATGGCAAAAACCTTACTTTGGGAGGATCTGGGATTAAATAGATTACAGTAGGCCATGTCTACACTGCAAGTTTCAAAATCAAATTTCTACTAGAAGTTCAAAAAAATCTAATGTCCCAGTTCGGTGGGACACCCTGTATAAAGTGATATTATTTATCTATGTAGAATTTAAAAATAGAATAATATATAGGGTGTTGCATTTAAAATAATGGAGGAAGCACGCATTTTCATACTTTTGGAACAGCCTATATAATCAAAAATATTTTTAGGTTATACAGGCTTGAATTCTGTAAAACTTTTGTATAACAGAGTTTTTCCAGTAATCACTGATTCAGTCTACGATGGGACAGCCTGTACTCATCTTTAAAAGTAAAGTCTCTAACGTGTATAATTCACTCCTTATTCAAAACGAACGACAAAAATCTACCTTTCCTTGTCAAAACGCAAAGGTCGTCAGTGCTTGGGGTTTATGTAGGGATGACGAACATCGAGACCCCTTAACATTGTCGGGGAGCATAATTGAATGTCAGTAACTTTACAACACTCGCAGCACGGTTGAGCTCCAAAACAACCTAACACCACCCCGTTTCGTACCATCCCCCCCCCCCCCCTCCCCCTCCTTAAACCCTACTTCGCCCTATACCTTTATTCTAGTCCAACAACAACGTAGGGGATCCGTTTAGTAAGTTAACCGAAGTCTGGTAACAGGGGGCGTAAAGGGCAAACAGACAGGGAAGTGGTGAAGCAGAAGGGTGACAGCATCCCCCCCCTCCTTAAAACGGTATGGTCGCTAGCCTGTGAGAGGCGGGTAATTTATCAACGTCAGCACTTCGGTAATAATATGCATGGGTTTCCCGGGGTCTGGAGGTACTACTACTACATTGTTCCACTCGGAGAGTTTCTTTTCTTAACCGGAAAAACTTTTTCTGTTACAGGAGAGAGGGACGCGTAGCAGACGATCCGTGAGGGAGAGAAAGATGACATCGGCGACGCGCTGGATTCCCACGGTGTTGGTGGTGGTTTTTCCGATACTTTTCGGTAAGTCTCTCGTAAGGATCTTTCGCTTGGTAAAATGTAACGTGTATATACTTATATTTACTTTCCACCCGGGGTGACTCAGGGATGAAAGTTTGCTTTTGACAAATTCCGCTACCGTTGTTGTTACTCTTGTCGTCGTTCTCGTAAGGCACTGCGTTGTTTTTTACTCGTGTTCTTCGGGAGGTGCTTAAGGTGAGTTTTGCGGAAGGTTTATACGGGGAGATTTTTAAGTCGGGAAAGTTTAAAATAGGGAAAAAGGGAGTCTTCATCTTTAAAAATTCACGTGTTTACTTGGCCGTAGTTCGGAAACACGACTTTGTCGTAAGATTATATAAAACAAAGCAGAAAAATCTGACAGTTACTTCGGGAAGCTGGAGGTGATTCAGATACGCTGTAACAAGCATAACATAATTTCACCTTAGGGATCGTTGGCAACTTCGCACCTATGATCCTGCGGGTAAATTTATTTTAAAATAAGCGATGTGAAATGGCCATTTGGGCATTTTTGGGCTTTTTCTTTATTCTATACCGGGGTCTTTTTTCTCATTACACATACTATGCTTTTAGCAAACATTTCAACCCAAGTGACTTGTTTTAAGTATGCAACCAATGTTGCAATGTGGTACTAACTAACAAATAATTCTAATACTTAGCGTTGCTAAGAGTTTGAAAATGTCATTATCTTGTCGAAATTGCAATCATTTAACGGCAGTGCCGGCTTGTACGAAAGGGTACAAGGACACGTGCCCACCCAACCACCAAGATAAACACAGAAAACAATTCGCATGTAATTCAGTGTATTATTTTATTTTATTATTTTTACGTATTTTTATAACTATGGTATCAAAGTTTCCTTCCGCACCGCATATGCAAAGCGAACAATGTTCTGGGGCACTCTTTCCGATGTACCTATTTGGAGTATGAATCGGGCGGCTCCGTTTATCTTCGTTATATGGGCTTATACGGTCGCTTTGGGGCACGCGATGCCGTCTCCTTAGTTAACGTCTTGCATTCGTTGCGACTGCATCGTTTTCAACCCGTGCCGCGCATGTGTGATTTCAAAGGCTTGAAGCGATGTTTATTATTAATGATGGAAGTTAATTGAGTGCAAAATCTTTAAAAGAAAAACCCCGCTCTCATTTTAGGAAAAACTTTTAATTAGAGAGAAAGGAAGGCCTATTCCTGATTTTCAAATAAACTACACTTCCACAAGTAAAACTCGAACTTACAATAGCCCTAACAGCCAGAAATATTACATAGATATTTTTAAAAATATATTTTATAAATATTTTTCGTGAGAGGTTTTTGAATATATTTTTCATATTTTTTTCTAAATATAGATAAAATATTCAATTAAAATATTTATTCCATATTTTAAAATTAATGTAAGCGTAATATTTTTTCTAAAATATTTGTAAAATATTATTTATATGGAAATTGAGATTTTTTATGCAATCTATTTAATTTGTCAAAATGAACTAAAATTGTTCTTGGTTATTTAGAATGTATAACGTCGATAACGAAAAGTTGAAACATACATAGAATTGTCTAAAAGGCAAGAACTTGTTTTTTCACACTCACCATACAAGTTAATAATCAACAATCCTGGCATTTTTTAAGGCATACTGAAGGTTTATCAAATTAATCACTAGTTTTTAATTGAAGTGTTCTAAATAAAAAAACAAACGTATTTATTATCATTTTATTTGAATAAGCCAATAAAAATGAAAAATACTCATTTTTAAGTCTAGCCTTGGCTGGGGCCTGGTACAAACCTATGGCTTTTTTTATATCTTCGGTAGTGGCGCTCTCATGGCGTTTCCTTGTGGCCTCTAAAGCAATGCCAATTGTATTAGATCATACCATCATCATGAATAAAACATCGTACAACATTATCAACACCTACTAATACATTTGGAGCATTTACAATAATTGGAGTGGTAGCTACATTCTAATACTTACGATATTTATTTTTACTTTATTTCATAATATTTGAAAACATTCTACGTACAAACAATAAAACAATACAACGTATTCTAACCTCTATTTGAGGTTATGAGGCTTATCTACCGAGATGAATCTCTTAAGCAAATCAACTAGCAATTTATCTGGTAGATGCAGTACATATATGATGCATAAAATTCCTACAATTATATTATTAAACGATTTCTGCACATAGCGATATTGAGCATTCCAGTTATCTTATAAATGCCATGACATGTTCAAAGTTTTGCTTACCGCGTAGTCACCACAAAAACTAAAACACCCCCCCCTATGCTTTCAGAAAAGGTTTCAAACCAAGTGACTTGTTTTAAGTATGCAACCAATGTTGCAATCTGATTTCAAGAAAATTTGAATTGACATACTTACCGTTGCTAAAAGTTTGAAACATTATCCTGCCGAAATTGCAATCACTTAAAGGTAATAAAATGGTAAAATAAAGTAGATTTGTGGTTTGATTATTTATTTACTTTGATATATTTTTATTAACAAATAAAACAAGAATTTTAGGTTAGTTTGCATTGACAGTTGCAGCTAAAAGTTAAATATAAGGAAAAGGATAAACAAATTTATCAACCATTTATCTATAGCAAATATTCCCCCTTATGTTGTATCATTTACGTTATTAATAACGTGTACGTTATCAAAAAATATAAGGTATTTACGTTATTTCAGTCTGAAGTGGTATGCTCTATCCGATAAGTATACGTTATAAAATAACATGCAAGTTATTTACAGTGGGAATAAAATAACGCCATATGATCCCTTGTAGTTATATGAATAACAGCAACGTTATGAACAAAAGTGAGGTTAAAGTTTACTGAATTGTCAATGGAAACGAGTTGAATTTTGAAAATGAGTAAAGATTTCAAGAATTTGTTGGCTGTTGGTTTAATAGAGCAACTTTTTAACTGTTAATGATAACACTAACTGTGAAATAGGCAATCAAAAGGTACATTACATAAAAAGATTATTTGTGTTTTAATTTGTGGAATAATTCTGTTATTGAAATAGACTTGAACCTGACTTGCAAAATCATTTGAACTACCTCTTGACATTTTTCATACAATTATTTATAGGTAGATTGATAGAATACGGTGCTCACATAACAAACATACAACCATTCATACAGCAATAAAGACAAACACTAATAGCACTTAAAAGTAGAATATCTGTTCAAACATGAAAATACTATATTTTCAAAGTATATTGGTTAAGGATTTAACTATTTTTACGCACACAGTGGTTACCACAGAAGTGTATGGGACAAATTTTTTAGGTGGCGGTAGAACAATCTGTTGTAAGCCGAATAATTCCGGAAGTAAATAATGATCTAGTAAATATAAGGCAAATATAAGTCAAATACGTACCGAATCTAGGAATATTTAATTCGTTACCTACGTAATATTTATGCAACCAAAGTTGCATCTCATAAAAATGGCCCCACGTGAATCTCCATACATTTTTCCTATATAGAGACCAAGTTTATATTAAAATATGTAAAAATGTTTACACACCCACTAGAGTTTAACGGACGAGATAGAGACCTATTATTACTTCCGTTTATAAGATGCAATAATAGAAAATAAGATCGCGTCGTTCTAAGGAACAATAGGAAAACGTAGTTCTTTAATTTAAAGAGGTGATAAATTTTCTTTTATAAGTTTTCATATTTGTGTCAAAATTTTGATAAACCATAAATAAAATATACATGCATAATAAGAACAGAAAGATAAAACCCGCATATTGTGCAATTATTAGAAAGAATGGTTAATAATTTTGCTAGATAGTCAAGATAGTCAAGTATTGTCTATTGCTAAGGGGTTATTTTGTCCAACTGACACGTGAAATTATAAAATACTTCTAGTCACATTTTATTTGATCTAGATTAGACAAATTTACTAGCTGTTTTAACTAAATGAATGCGATCTATTGGGTGTTTTAACACCATTTTTTAAACACAACGTCTTTTTAATATGCAACTCCTATTTCTTAGTGCTATAATATTCTCTCTTTAAGACGTTTTCTCAATTATAAATATGCAAAACCACTCATTCACAAGTTTTGGTTTCAACTAAACGTATCAATTTTAAAATGATTTTTTGAGAACCATTATAAAATTAAGTGAATGTTTATGCTATTTGATTCAAGTCTAAACTAATTGCGTAAATAGATGTTCCCAATACATCTTTAAGATGTTGAAATTTTTTATGCCCGCTGGAATTAACGTTTAATAACACTAGGTTACACTTTGCAAGTCAGTCACATTTGGTGGTATCTTTGGATATGTTAATACGGAGAATCAAACACGAAAACAGATACACCTGCAATGCAGGTGGTGCGTATAATGCAATACTGTATTAGAATAGGTGGGGTTTCTATATTTCTATCCGAGGGAAAAATTCTGATTGGTTGACGCTTCTGAATATCTAGAAAAATAGCCAATCCTCATATCTGAACAAAGAATTCACACGAAATTCTAGTCATTTTTGTTCTATTACGCGTAGTCAACTCGTCTGGCAAAGTTTGGAAAAATCAACACTAAAATATTTGACTAGCGCAAAATTAACGCCAACACCGTAATATTTTCAACAGTGTAGTATTTCATGAAGTATTTAATTTTATTCGAAGGAGTGCAAATGTCAAAAATTAAACAGAAATGAAAATATCTCAGAAAACGGTTTAGTTTAGGGATAGGGAACCTTAATACAAACTACTTGCATATGATTTAGTAAATTTATTAGACTGATAAACCAATTGCACCATTCCATTTAAAACAAGGAAGTTGATATGAACATGCTGTATAATGAAAGTGGTATAATATAATATAATATAATAGTGGGCCATGTTTACACTGTAAGTTTCAAAATCAAATTCCTACAAGAAGTTCAAAAAAATTAAATAATCTATTTCGATTTGTTTGTTCATAACCTCATTGTGATGGTGTGCAATAATGCCATACTTTTTTTTCCAAGATTATAGCATTAAAAAAGTCGAAACGCTTTCGATAACAACTAAAGCAATACCCAAAAGATGTGACAGAATAGATCCAAGTTCGCCTTGGTTACCGCAAGGGTAAAAGAAAAACAGAATACACATTGTATCTACCGGACCGGGCAGTGATTTCTCAATCTCTCACTGCCGGCATCTTTAGAAATAACCGAAGAAGCTTCTGTGAAACCACAAGAGATTTCCAGACCCGGAATTTCCACCTACTGGATCTCTAACCTCTCGCCTCGAAGCTCATCCATTGCCTGCATGCATTATGCAAGACAAATAACGCGCCCCGTCGCCTACGGTGCGGGCCGACACGACGCTTCCGGTGTTTCCGGAACCGGATCACGTACGCCGCTCTAAATCAAAGGCGATATGGACTGGGCGTTAGGTTAGACGGAGGCCGGAGGCCGAAAGAAAGGCGCCAGTCTTCGCTAGTTTAATTAGTTGCCGTGACGATAATGGGAATCGTCGCTAATTACACAGTGCAGTCGTGTTCCCTGTTTTAATTAAATTTTGACGGACACCAGAGCCGGAAAAAGCACGCTGTAGTAGTAGTGTAGTCCCGGTATTTGCGGGTTGCAGTTTTATTGGTTTTTAAATGCTATTTGGGGGCTGTAATTGCCGGCTGATGGTCGCTGCCTAGCGTGTGGTAATTGCTCCTAAACTGCGGTTTCGGAGCAGTCTAATGGAGACCAGAAAAGGAAAAATAAACGTTGGGATTGCACTGGTTGCGTTTGTTTTAACTCGAATTACATGAAATAAATCTCTTAAACGCTGTCATTATGCAGTACCTCTGCGTAAGTAGAAACCACTTCTTCATTACTACACACAAAAAAATAATTACACAATTTGAATATAAATGCATCACATTGAATATAACATAACTTCCTGTATAAGCAAGATGACGTATTTATATTGAGAATAAAATTTGTTCAGTTTTCCAAATCAATGATTTCGTTAAAAGAAACAATTTTTTTAGTTCAAATGTAATTAATATCTAAAATCATTATGAACATATAATATTTTCACCACAAAAATAATTATTTTAGATTTGACTAAATAGATTTTCTCAACTCGAACATTTCATAGAAGTATATAAAAATATTATTTGAAGTATTGCCATTATTTGCTTCCAAAATATAAGTATATTGAACTGATAATACTTACCTGCTTAATCTAAGAATTTCTACTACTCAAGGGTAATAATTATTTACTAATTTTGTGTTAACCAAAAAAACCTCGGTAGGGAAAAATTAATAAATAAAGAAATATTATATAATTAAATAAATTTACTGTCATGCTTTATAGTTTTACAATGTTTGGGAGAAGGTAGCGTATCGGGGTACTCCAGGAGTGCGCACGGGATATTGATGCGTAGAGGTATAGATGTTATGCGTATTCTTCATTGTGACCGGTGTTCTTGGGGTACTTCCCACTCAATGCCTGGACTTGGTATCTAGTCGGCGTTGGTTACCGATATAATTTCAATCAGTATAATAATTTGCTGGTATTACCTACTGAAAACTAATAACTAGTAAATACCTATATATGTTTGTTAATGTACACACCTACCATGTTCACATATTATCAACACAATGGCGCTGACTCTAAGTATTATTTCAAAGTTTTTTAAACCAGTAATCTTTTAATATTAGATAACACGTACGTATTTACCTTCGAATATTTTAATGGTAGTATCTGCGCATCAGTCCCATTTCACTCCATTCTCTAAGTAACTGTGAAACGGCTGGGGTATCTATTTAAATTTACTTACACTCATAACCAACAACACTGTTCGCTGGTCAATCAAAAAGTGACGCCAAGTAAAGCGTATGTATATGCAAAACCCTCTAAATCCCCCTAAAAAAGAGAGAACCAATGACAGATGTTTTAGTGCAATAAATGGTGGGGTAAAATTCGTTTCAAATGTTTTAATATTGTGGTAATTTCAATTGGATATTTCATGTTTTCAGTACAAAACATTTAATTTTATATAGTAATTTTATTTTGAATCTAGAGACTTTCTCACTACGATTGCATAGATTTATTCCTTACAACAACAATGTTCATTTGGAGGAAGTATACTTCAATGCAAATATTTATACTATTTGTTCTAAGAGTATATTGTGTTTTCAGAGAATTTACTCTTATGTTCTAACCAACAAGATTTAGTACATTTAAATATAAGTTTATAAGTTTATTTAAAACATAAGTTTCAATTTCTGAATAAATAAAAATATTCAATTTGATAATAGATTTTTTGTGTGTGTATAGTTTTAGAAGAAAAGTTTTTTTTTTTGAAAAGTTCTATATGATCTAAAACCTAAAATGAAACCATTAGATGCATTTCTTTTCGGTTTTATACTAGATTCGTTCAGAAATATGAATTTTGGTTTACTTTTATTTTGGAGAAAATAAAAATAAATTTATGGGGTCCAAAAGGGGATCAAAAGGGAATTGCTTTTTACCGTCTAAGTTTTAGCAATCAAGTTATTGCTTCGTCAAAGATAAAACTACAAAACTTCAAAGAAACATAGCTGAGAGAACGATTTACAGGACGGATTACTTGTGTAGTGGAATAATAAGATAAGTACAAAAAATACACAACTAACGTAATACTAACAAGAGCCTATAGGCAACTGTTAAATTCCGATATCCATGAAACTCTACGAACTGAAAGAATACCATGATAGAAGTATTGCGCATTTTTTTTCTTTCTGCCCAAACATCCGTTCGGTAAAGTTCGTGTTTAATTACACATCTAATATATCTTGACTGCGCATTAAGTAAATAAATCAAAATATAAATATTAAGTTATTAGTCTTGTGCACCAAAATTGTTCGTAGCACTATTCTGAGGATATATTAGTAGAAGAATGAATGATATCTCTGATTTATCTGGATTTATAGAAAGGCAACGTTTTCGATAGACCTTAGAGCAGTCTGCATCAAATCGCAGAGCACACTCTCAAATCTTCATCAATGAGGGTGCATATAAAATGTAAATGAACTCATTTAGTAAATGCATTTGGTAATATTTTATGATTTGCTGTATGTCAATAGAATAATTTTGTTATTTTATACGTTTAATTTTCAAAAATATTATCATTAATTTTTTGTATTTGCTATACACCATCGTTTTCTATGTGAAAGCGTCTAAATAATAAATTATACAGTTATTATTGTTTTCGTTGTTATTGTGGTTTTGTGATAGGGGATCTTTCTTTATTTTATATTTATTATTTAGTTTTTCTATTGTGTGTAATGGGAAACCTTTTTCAGTAGCTATTTGTTGTATTATATTATATTCTTTTTGATATTCTGTTGGATTTAAAGGAATGGTGTTTAATCCATGTAAATAATATATAAGACGTACGTACGGCTGTGTACTGATGGTACAAGCATAAATGCAAAATGAATTTAAAAATGAAAAAAAATTAATTTACTAGCTCAGCGGAAAAAAAAAAAAAATAAAGGGCGCAAAAGACTAACTACTTTCAGGGTTACTTTTGCAAATAAATTAAGCTTGAAAAGTAAAATGTGGGCGTAAGTAAATTGACTATCTTTAATTATTAAAATTGAAAAGGTAGAATCAAAAATAAAAGAATAGAAATTTTGAATGACGTTTACAATCATTAAATTTATTGTTATAAAAAAAAAAACATTTAGTTACAATTTCGCAGGAAAAATCTAACCTTGGACTGATGGTCCTGGACGAAAACAAAACCTGCATGAATCTACAATTAAAAAGGACAATGCAAATCCTTTAACAAACAAAAGAGGTAAATTTGTTCTAGAAGAAAATCCTATTTCACAAAAAATCCACGTGGTTTCAAATTTTAAACCAAACAAAATTAAATTTAAACATGGACAAAAACAAGCAAATATACACAATTGAAATTTAAATACAAGCACAAGGCTTCTTTTCACCTTACACTAGGTGATTAAATATTAAAACTCAAATCAGTAAACTAGAAACGGAAAAATTTAAACTCTTTAAACGAAAAAACAAAATTTTCTAGAACAAATTAAAATAACGGATCTTATATCTGATATGTGCACAAAAATATAATATCAATTATTATTTACAGAGTTCCCTGATTGATGAAATAATTTCAAATTAAACGAAACAACATTTTTAAATTAAATGAACTAACAAAAAATGGCAGCAACGAAAACAATATAACATGTACTTACGGTATCTTGCAAGGAACTACCCTTGAGAGGCCCAAACCTCGCATATATATATATGGTATATATAAATTTACAATTGCGTGCGCTCGCATGAAATCGTCTATGAAGATTCTAGCATATAAACTATAAAATATACAATACTGATGAACGCAATATGTACAAATAAATGAATTTAATTTAAACAACTGTACAATTAAATACTTAAATTCATCAAACAAATCTATTAACAAAATCTTGTCAAAATAAAATATTAAAATTGTGGAAACTCTATCATTGCATTGATAAAGGTAATCTGGTATGAATAAAAATACACATTTCAATTTCCGGAAACCCGAGTGCCAGACCACAGCAGTACGTATACAAAAAAAAAAACCTTAATTCTATAATTAGTTAATATAATTCTGTAATTTCATATTCAGTGTTGTCCAGATGATGGCTTAATCCAAACCCGGCAGACACAGAGAAATTTAAAATAAATGATTGGATAGAACATTTAATTATATTATTACTAATTCCACCACCAATCAAAACTTTCAATAACTATAGATCAAATAATACCTCAAATTCCTTTTATTTATTATTTAAAATATGATTTCTTCTCCATGTAGAGAATTTCAATGCTTTTATGTTAGTGACACGAACGAGCTGCATTACCAATCTTGCGTGAAAGATAACCACAAGCAAAACTGCTTTTCAGTCAGAAGTCTGAGAGGATATTTTGGTGTTTCAGCACAGGAATATCATTTTGAAACTTGTAGGAAGGTAAATAATAAATTAAATTTTAGTATTTATTGGGATGAATGATGAAACTGGGCTTGTTGGAGCCTGGGGATATCCTTTTATTAATGTTCAAACTTTTTAATGCGCACCGATAAGCGTCGCTAAACAGAAAAAGCATGCCAACTGTTTCCCAACTTAAACCGTTTTCAGCGAGTTAACGGGGCCATAGATCAATTCAACCTCATCACTTGCTCCTATTTTGTTTTTTCTCTCGCGTTTGTAAAGCTTTTTAAAACTAGAGAGGTCCGATTGAAATCAGCGGCAACTGCAATTTCCCAACGGTTCTCAGAAGGAAGCTCTTAAACACGGCGTCGTTTCAAAGGGAGTCCCATTCAGCGAAAATTTTTCCATAAATCCACTTCCCCGTCCCAACATCGGCCAGAAAACCTAAATATTCCATTAATTCACGAGCGGATCCGACACGGCGCGGCTCTTTCTTAAATAATAAGAAAGTTCTCTCGTCGTGGAGTGAGAACTTTACGGCCAACTATGCATAGAGAAACTTTCCCGCTATACCGCCCCCTCACTCCGTCCACAGCGCCGACATTCGTGTAGTAGGAGAGCACTTTTTAATGCGATTCATTCGAATATCTCGTTTCGAGAATGGTACGAGTGGGAAAAACGCCCTCTAGCGGCTCTGGAGAGAAGAAAAGGGGTGGTCGTGGAAAAAACAAAAGAGGAAATAAACAAAGGAGGCGGAAACGGCACAGAGAAAAGCGGCGCTAATAGGCGTTCGCGCTCAAAACTTGAAAACTTGCGGAACTATTCGCGGATATTAGCCTTTCAAATACCGCTTGTGGGCGTTTGTTTAACTAAAATTTTAAAATTAGTTTGGGGAGGGCAAGGAAAAACAATAAAATAAACGCCCTTTTCGGGATCTGTAATGAAATTTCCTCTTTTGTCAATGGAAAATGTATGCTGCATCTTAAAGGATCTTGGATTACAAATCTGCTCTGTATCAGAAGCAATATAAGATGTACAAATAAACGTTATTTTTTAATTCGCTGCAATACTGAATCGGTCATCTATGTCGAAAAGCCAGTGAGATCGTGAAATGATGCGAGTATATATATTTGCCCTCACTTCGGGGAAATAACGGACTCTCTGAGACAGTTTGTCCTCCTATCGAAAGACAATCGCTATCAAAGTCTGTTAGAGAATTCCAATTCAAAAGGATTCACTAGCCAACCTCCGTGAGGGACGGACATGTCTCGATTAATTGTGTAAAATTTAACGGCTATTTTGATAAAATGTAATTTATTCCAAATTCCAACCTGAAAATGATTGTTGATTGTTAAACAAGGTTTATCACTTTAATTTTATTATTTTCTCCAACGACGATTTTCTCGAGATATAATGTTCCGGTTTTGAGCTATCCTCCGTGATGAGAGTAAATATGATGGCCTCCATTTAGATGTGCTGGCCGACCTAAAAATACACGTATTATTTTAATCCTAATCCAAATTTTATTATACTTATAAGAAATTTCATTTTTATACATTCGGCAAATTTTGGGGTTAGAAATTTTGTATAACCGCTGAATAGTTTGCGACCACTAACTGGGGGAAAATGTTCATTAAGTTGGTACTTTTCAATGTTAATAATTGATATGTATTTGCTGCAGGAACCGAAATTCAGTAATTTTACCATCAATGTCGGACATTCTGTTTCACCTGTCTTTTAACCAAAGAATAACTCAGATGAACATCCTGAAGAGGCGGAAATTTTGACCGTATTAATTTTTCTATGATGAATTTATATTGCAAACAGTGGAATTACTGACCAAAAAACGTATTTGTTATTTTCGTCCTAGCGAATCTATTTAACGTACCTGCGGGCATAATATCATTATTTACGTTATTTTTACACAGTTTCACATTTCGAACCCTTCATTAAATAAAAACCACTTTTGTTCGCACTTAAATGTTTTCTTTATCGCACAAAATTGATCATAATTGAGATACAAGAGTCTCATGCGTATGATTTATTTAAAACTGGGCATTGTAAACACGCATATTGGAATAGAGGACATTTTGGCGACAGTCTTCCATAGCATCTCCACACGTACTGAAGTAATATAAGTGGGGCGCAGGGAGGGGGGTTAACTAGCCGTTCGTATTTTTTTTTTAATGTCAGCGCGTCCTCTAGCCTGTTTCAATTGGAAATTTTCACCCTACATGCCATCTGGCAGTTGGGAGGGCACACATATGATTAAGGAGTGATGAATGTAGATGCTACTAGGATATTTAAAATTTGAAATTGTTTGAAATTGAAGGACATAATTGTGTGCTTGTTAAAAAATAGTACGTTCTGAAGGAGGTTAATAAATAAACCAGAAAATCATCAACAGGGTTATTAAAACATCAAAGAATTCAAAGTTGATAAGAAATCGGAAAATTCTGAATGAGTAGTATATTAAGAAATTGAGATATACAGGCTATTCCACGTAACATTCATTCATCACGTTCATTAAAAGTTTTTGATGTTCTATTATTTACTTATATTTGAGATTTTGGCACCAGTATCTGTTCGATTGGAACTATAAATGTAAAATACCTTAACCAAAAATCACTTCCGGTTGACTGGAAATTGATGTCAACTTTGTTATTTTAAATAGAATGATATAATTTTTTATTCATTTTTGGATTCTACAACTATAAATACGTCAGTTTTCATTAGTTATTCCTATAGCTACATGTTGCCGTTTTTGAGTTATTTAAGTTTTTCTTTTTTTAGTCATAATCATTGCATCATTGAGAAATTAATATCTCGGTTAATACTGCAAGTAGAGATTCCAAATTTGCTATGTTATGAATGTAGATATAACTCTAAGAAACGGTAAGCACACTTTACATTCTAACATACAGGGTGTTCAAAACTGAGGAACAAAGTGACATATTTTCAAATGCAGAAAACTCGTTTTTTTTTTAAATAGAACACCCTGTATTTTAATTCTGAATTAGGAAGTAAATATCATCCCCTATCGCTTTATATGACCATTCCCTATACCTATGTTTAATAGATTTTGAGATATGAGCGACTTTTTGTTAAAGTTTTGTTGAGTTCCAATCGAACAGATACTGGTGCCAAAATCTCAAATATAAGTAAATAATAGAACATCATAAACTTTTAATGAACCCGTTACGTGGAATACCTGTATAGGATGAAGTTTTCAAAAAATGAGAGCATTCTCGATAAAACTGATGAGCAATCAAGGTATTTTGAATTAGCGTGATAAAAATCCAGGACATTTTGAATAGGATTGATGAGTCAAGGAATTTTACATGAAGTTTTTATACAGAAAAACATAAAATTGTAATTGAAGCTGGTGAAAAAAAGGCAAGAAATTGTGTATGTGAAAAAAAGAGAAAATTTTAAATGCGATTGGAGACTATTTGTGACAAAAATTTCTTGATCTACTACTTCTTCTTCAACAATACTTATTGATGAAATATATAAAAGACGATGGTATGTCTACTACGAAGAAAATATAGTTAGTTAAGTACACAGAATTCCTATTTACACATATGGGATATTGTAAAAATAGCATAGAATTCAATACTTAAAACAATATTATTTTTATTATACATTTGTGTTGAATTGTTACTGTGACAGCCAAATTTGACGTCGAACAAGAACAAGATGATGACTGATAGTACTTAATTCTGCTTGAATGCATTAGTTGTCTCAACAACGTCTACGAGATAGAATATATTCCAGATTCTGCGAGATAATCCTTTTACGTTTCACATCTTTCGGATTAAACAAAATTATAACTATCTGAAATTTCTATAACGCTTTGTAACCTATGAGCAACGCTACTTTAATCCATCCACCGCCAAAACTATTTCAATACACTACAACTCCTTAACGACCGCGTTCTCTCAACTACTCGATCTAAGCTACGTAAATATTTAGAATATCCGACGACTTTTGTAACCGTCTGCAACGTACTGACGTCACCCGACTCGCAGACAATCCCGTCTCGATAAATTTCGCGACACGTCTTAGCGCATCCGTCGCGCAAAATACGAGCTCTCTGGGACAATATAACAAATTTGTTTAAGCTCGAGACAAACGCAATAATAGCGGAAAGGAAGCCGAGATCGCTTTTGTTTGACTTGCACAGGCGCCAGGCGCACGAGTGCCACCCACTCCCACGGTTTGCTTAGGAGAAGATGAATCGCTAGTAGCTCACCGTGGAGAAGGAGTCGGGTCGAAGTCAACGGTCGCTGGAACGACGAGAATTAATCAATTACCACTGGAGCTGTGTTAGGAAGCGCGCTGTTTCGTGGAGGAAGTCGCTGAAAAAGTGTAGGAAAATTATTATATTCTGTGCACGTCATATCAGCCGTTAATAAAAGTGCTTGAGTCTTTAAGAACAGTTACTCCTGCATTTGGTTTCATAGCTTTTTTCCACTGCACAAGATTATTGTATGTATCAATTCCCTGTTGCTAGCGCTTTAATGATTTTACCTCCCTAAAACCTAAATTCCTTTAAACATCAATTCAAACTAACCCCAATTAATAAGGCTAATATGATATAACTAGTTGCCAAGTATTCGAAGCCATACCTCTATATCATACATGAAATCAAGTTACGAGCAGGCAATCCCTAATTTTCAGACAATCGCTGCTGGCGAATGTTCGCCTATAGTAACTTTAACCGTACTGAGTAACTCAGTTGGTAGGAGTACTTGGGCGTTTAATGGATCGTAGTAGGTCGAGAACAGTGCTACCGTGTAGAATTCCTGACGGAGTGTCCTGGAGATAGAGAACCAATTAAGATTGAGAATAGAGATCCCGTCTCTTGTAGTCGACTGCGGTTCCCCTAGACAAATAGTTGAACGAATGTTTGACACACTTTAATGAGAACGGTGTTATGTTTGGTTAGATTACAACGAGGAATGTGATATTGAAGTTATTTTTCGCTTATGAACTTCGAACGAAATTCAAATTCTAATGTTATAATTAAGGGATAGAATACGCCAGGAAATAAGACTTATTCTATCTTGTTCAACTGGAAACAATCCGTGGACTTAACAAAAAATGTATCGAAATAAACGCACAACATATTGAATATTTATAAAGCAAATGTTATTATTTCTTTTGTATTTAACAAAAACGATGTACGAAAGAGTCTTCATACAGACTAATTTGTAAAATATTGGAACAAAATAAATAGATAAGAACAATAACGAAAGCACAAGATGAACATTAACAATGACATATGAGATACTGCTGTAGTTTAGTTTACCCGTGTTACCGTTGAGTGTATTTTAAGTTGCTTAGATTTTGTCTTGTTTACTCCGTTCAGCCATTTTCCAATTTACCGAGTGAATTTTTACAAATTTAAATTTTGTTTTGTATAAATTTAGTTAATGAGTTATTTGTATGATTTATTTAATTAAGTGTTAAGTGTTTTTAAATTAATTTCATTCATTTCGATGTCTTTTGTTTGCTCATGTTGTTAACGCCTATTCTACTAGTTTTTGTCGTTGAGTTGTGTACGACTGCGTTGTAGAATTTTGCCAGGCAGTTCCCTTGGTTGACTTTAACGTGAGTAGATGTATTTTTAAATCTTTGCTGCCATTTTGTAATTCTTGAGATTTTGAGATTTGATTTCTGTGAATATTTTGTCCGTCAAGGAATTCGCATTATAATAATTGTTATTACATTGATGTGTATACATTATAGATATAAGATCATTTATTATTTTTGTTCGGGAAGATATATTTTAGTTGTAATTTGTTACGTGTTGAAAACACCTTTTCTTATTTCTCCAACTGTACACTATCTTTTCTGAATTCATCCAAGTTCCTTGACCTTTTCTAGTTACCGTCGCTATTTACTTATTTTGTATAACGTCACGTTTAACCTTGAAATTGTTTTTTTGTAATGTACCGCTTTATTTGTGACCTTTTTCAAAATTCTTAAATTGTCAAATTTTAGCATATATTTAGATGCATTGTTATCGTAAATTTCATTAAACTCCGTTCATAATTAGCTCCGAATTTATTCATTTTTGTTAATTGTTGCACCTTTTTTTGTGCGCACTGTACTTGAAACGTTAGAATTTCGCATAATCTCGAACACCTGCATGTCGATACTCGAATCCTATTGGCCACTTAATGGCATAGCGCGGGAACTAGATACCTCTCCCTTCCGATTTTCACTTACACTCCAGCCCGCTAAGAGTGCAGACCTACGAGTCTAAGAGGCGACGCCCTGCTGCAACCCTTTTCGACCTAATTTACCCGTTTGGTAACCCCTGTGGGGGATCTCTGGTCGTAAAGAATCTACTCCATAGAAGCCGTTTGAGTCCCTGTGTTTTGACTACGAAGCCTTCTTTTTGGAGCCCCGCCGACGCGGATTTTCGCCGCTCTACGTCGTCCCTGGACCCGGACTTTCTTTCGTCATCTTTCTACGCTTCTATTTCTTCCTCACCCTCCCCTGGTGGTGACAATCAACCGCCCGTGCATTGTTTTTGTTACATGTAAGTTAATTTTAAGAGTTATTTGCTTGTGTATTTGTAGTAACGAACTACCATTGACATATTAATAATTTAACGTAATTTTTTTGTTGTTTATATTTCGGTCTTTGCTATCATAATTCAATTTAACGTAATTTTTTTTTTTTTTAATAATCTAGTCTTTGCTGTCATTGTCCAAATTTAACGTAACTTGTGAAATCATTTTTTTTTTTAATTGTTGCTTCCTTTATCTTTTCACCTTAAAAACCAATGCTAGGTCGTAGTCATTTGCATGCTCGATCGAGTACGTAGATTTTATGTTCTTGTTTCTTTATAATTTTACAATTTTTTTTAATAATAACCCGGCACTCCCACCAGTTCATGTCATATATTTATACATTGTAACTATGTAAGACGAGGCTTCACCGAATTAAGTGTCAATATAACAGTTAATATAGTCTCTTTGAGTTTTATTTAATTTAATTTAATCGACCTTGGCGCACTAGTTTTTTTTTCTTGTCATTTAAATAACATTTTCATTTAATTTAATTATTTAACAATACATCAAAAATTCCGCAAGTACCAATCCCTTGTTTCCCCGACTGGTAAATAGCCATTCTGGGCTGTGGTTAAATGACCGGGCGACAGCGTCGGGCCAGCGAAGGCAACAGCTGACAACCCAGTGGCGCTCACTCCGACATCTCTCCGGCGCCTCCCTGGCCGAAACGACTCCGATAGTCGCAGCGTGGGAAATAAATAATAAACGTTGTTTTATTTATCCTTCTTTCCCATCCTTTGGTACTTTGCAATCATTTATTTTATTTTATATCAATAATCTTTTATAAACAGTAGTTACTTTTCATTATTATTCAATCTAGTCTCATGCTCTGGAAAATTGCTACTATTAAATACGCCCTGAGATTTTACCGGTAGCAAATTTTTCTCATTAGTTAATTTTTCCGTTTTTCTATTTTGCTGTTTCGTTTTTAATTATCAATGACCTCGGTTGGGTGAGTAGAAGCATTGTTCTTGCTTTTAGTTTTCATTTTTGTAAATTTCTACTGTTTGTTCACGAATTTATTTTATTTTAATTTGAAACCACGTGGATTGAATTGGTATATTTAGGATTATCTTCCTGAACAAACTAATCTTTTGCTTTGTATAAGAAATAGCATTGTCCTATTGTAATTTAGAATCACGTGCACTTTTTAATTTAGGCCAGCACCCTCCGTTCACGGTTTTTTTTTTCTGCACAAATAGTAATTAACCCTTTTTGAATAAATTTTGATTGTTAATTATCTTCGTTGGGTTAAAAATTCTGTTCATTTATTTTTAATTTAACCTTTTCAACTTTTGGGGTAATTGGGAAAGTCAGATTTCTTTCACTCACAATTTACTTTTCGTGGTTAGATTCAAGTTTTAATTCGCGAGGGTAACTCTGAGGTTTATAGTTCCTTTGCGCTCTTTAAAATTTTATCCGTTGACCTAGCTAATGTAATTTCCTTTTTCATTTTAAAATTTATTTAGCATATTCATTTAATTCAGTCAGTACACAACGTAATAACTGAATTTTGTGTAATGTAAGCGAACTCCTCGAGCGACCAATGGTGAACATTATTTGGCATATGACGAGTTGATGACATAATGTCTATTATCCATTGTTGCTAGTGCACCTGTTCGGCGAGTCAGTTATCTTTTATTGATTAGCTGTAATTCTTTCTTGTTCATTCCTTACTTTTGTTAAGCAGATTTTATCCCCAATCTCCAACTTTAATTGCTCCTTTCAACTGCGTATTATTTCCCAAATAAATGCTTGCTTAAAAGATTCTTGTCACTTGTGTCAAAAATTCCATTGTAATCCTAAAAGGTTAAAGCGTGAGTAACAATGACGAGAGGAAGAATCCTAAGAATATTTTTAATGGAATTTTAAGTTCGGAATAAAATATTTATTAGTGTATTTTTTTGATAATTCAAAGTGTTTATTTGCTTGTATAAAATGACAAATAATACAGACGCATATACATACATACAACATATACATATTATGCCAATCCACACAAGCTGGCTAGTGCTGCGTTGGTTTCCCGTCCTCTGGCCTCGTCTCGAGATGGTGAGATTTCCTTCTCGTCTCGGACTGTCGGTATTGAGGACGAAATGGTCCTGCTCTTAGTTTTTGAGTCCTTCTATGTTGTTATAATATTTTTTGTTGTAACATTTGTTTGATTTTGTTCTTGTATTGTACGTGATTTAAATTTTTTGTGTCTCTTGATAGGTTATTGTATTTTATTATAGTTTCTGTCGTAGGTATTTTTCTATATCTGTTGCACAAGTTCTTTTCTGTTCTAATATATGATTGTCTTCTTATTGTATAATTATGTATTTGTCTCGTGCTTGTTAATTGTATATTTGTTTTTATTAGGTGTTTTTGGATATTATATATTAATTTTAAGTTTTTCTGTGTTGTTGTTTGCTGAATATTTAGCTCTTTGGTCTTTTCGTAAATTTCTGTTGTTGGAGTTCTTTTCTGAAAGCCGTACATTAGTTTTAGTATTCTATTTTGCTGTCTTTGTATTTTTATCAGGTTCTTCTTTGAAGTGTCGCTCCAGACATTTATTAAATAGTTTAAGTGCGATGTAAAAATTGCGTGATATATGGGTTTTTTCATATGTTCTGGGATGATGGTTCTTATTTTGTTTATTGCTGCTATGGCCATTGCATTTTTATTGATCAATGTGTTTATGTGTTTATCCCATTTTAAGTTATTTTGTATTGTTAATCCTAGGTATTTTATGCAAGTTACTTGTGGTATGTCCTCGCTGTTGAAAGTTATTTTAAAATTAGTGGGATGTTTATTTTTTTGAAAGACCATATATTCTGTTTTTTTCTCGTTGATTGTTAACAAATTTTCTTGACACCATTCTTCCATTTTTTTTACATCAGAGTCGATCTGTTGGTGAAGTTTTTCTTTATCTTTTCCAGAGTACACGATACACATGTCATCCGCATATGCATATAGCTCTCCCTTCATGTTAATATTAAATACATCGTTTGTGTATGTTATGTATAAAATTGGAGGTAAATTTCCGCCTTGTGGTATGCCGTATTCTGCCATCAATGGTTGACTCTCAGTATTATTCACTACTGTTGTTTGAGGTCGGTTTATTAGATACGTTTTTATAAGGTTTTTTTCGGTGCCATTGATTCCTAATCTAGTTAGCTTTTCAATTATTTTTGATTTGGATACAGTATCAAAAGCTTTTTTCATATCTATGAAAATTACTACTACTATTTTGTTTTTATCTACTTTAGATTTTATATTATTTAAAAGATCGATGACTGTTGACGTAGTTCTCGAGTTTTTTTGGAAAGCGTATTGATTTTATAATAATTTATTCTTATGTAGTAGAATTCGCTTAATTGCTTTTGTAGAGCTTTTTCCAAGATTTTAGATAGCGTAGATAACAGGCATATCGGTCTATAGTTTTCAGGATAGAGAGTATTTCCTTTCTTATGTATAGGGATAATTTGTGTTCTTTTTAAATATTCCGGAAAAGTTCCAGTTTTTATTATGTTATTGATCAGTTTTGTCAAAATCGGTGCTAGATGGTTTGTGTTTCGTTTGACTATGTTTGAAGTTATTTTGTCGAATCCTGGTGCCTTATTGTCTTTTAATTCTGTTATAAGTTTTTGTACTTCTTCCTCAGTTAATTCTTCCATTTTAAATTGTGTTTCCAGTTTTGGGGTGTTTGTCATTGATGGGATTTTGTTTGATTTTGCAATTTGTCTTTCCGCTAATGTTTTTCCTATGTTTGCATAGTAGTTGTTTATTTCTTGAGCTATTTCGTTTGCATTTGTCGTTTTTGTGGTGTCTTCTCTTTCTATTTCTTGAATTTGTCGGCTTTTTGTATTTTTCTTGTTTATTTCTTTAGTTATTAAGTTCCATGTTTTTGATGGTTCGGCTCGGTATCTCTCGAATTTTCTTGTATAGTATTCTTTTTTTGCATTCTTTATCGTAGATAGTGTTTGTTTCTTTGCTTCAAGATATGTGTTCTTATAATTCTCATTGTGTGGGTATTTTGTGTACTTTCTATATAGTTTGTTTCTTCTTTTTATTTCTTTTAGTACGTTTTCATTGATCCATGGACATTCTTCTCTTCTTTTGATTTTTTTTATTGTTTGGTTTCTTTCGATTATGTTTTGGAGTGTCACTGATAATTGCTCAAAGCTATTTACGTCTGTTTCTTTGATATCTGATATTTGGTGTGTTATATTTTTGTAATTTGTATCGGTTTTTTCGTAATATCTGTATTTCAGCGTTTGTGGTGTTTTGGTTATTGTCGTTCTAACTGCGTAGTGGTCTGAAATTTCTGTTGGTACTATCTTGATTGTGATTTTATCTTTAATATTTGTGATAGCGTGATCTAGGATGCTGTGGTTATTTGTGTTATTTTTACGGGTATAATGATTGTTTGTTCTTTTATTGATTATTTTGTAGTTATATTCCTTGAATATGTTTTCGTAGGTTTTCACAGTGTTGTTTTTTTCCATTATGTTTATATTGAAGTCACCTATTATTAAGTGTTTCTTTCGCTTGCATAATATGTTGTTTCTTAGTAAGTTTTCTAAAGTGTTAAATAGTACTTGTGGTGGTTTATATATCAAAGTTACTGTAATATTATCATTATCTAGTAAGATAGATAATATTTCTATATTATTTATTGTTCGATTAAATATAGTTTTATATTGTATTTCTTTTTTTACATATAGAGCTATTCCACCTCCTTTATTATTAAGTCTGGAGTTGTATTCTGCATTGTAGTTGTAAAGTTGATATAGGTGTTGATCCATAGGTGATAGCCATGTTTCCGTTAGTGCAATAATCTCGGGATAATTCTCCATTGTCGGTATTGTTTCTACTTCGGCAAATTTATTTTTGATGCTTCTGATATTTTGCATATATATCTTATACATTTTGACAATTTTTTTTTTTTTTTTTATGATATAATTTTATATTATTTTTAATGTTTCCATTTTGTAAGATCTTCCTCAGATCTTACTTTTATTTTTTTACTAGTATCAGTCTTTCTGATGTAGATGTACCCATCTCTCGTCCATACATACTTTACCTTCTTTTCTTTTTTCAACTCTCTGGCTTTGTAGAATAACGTATTTGACATTTTTGTTAGTTGTTCGTTTATAAAGATATTATTGTTTTTTCCTTTTATACGACATTCCTTTACTGTTATTATACCTTTATTTTTCCTAGCTTTTAATATTTCATTTTTTAGTTCAGTTGTCTTCAATTCCACAACTATTGGGCTGTTATCCTTATCGATCCTTTTGCGATAACATTTAACTATATTATTTTCTGTTTCTATGTTTAAATTTTCCATAATCTTATTTACTATTTCCTCCACTTTCTCGTTTTCATTGTCCTGTGTCTCTATTCCCATTTATTATAATGTTGTTCTTTACTTTGTCCCTTTCATTTTCTTCTATAACGTTTTCTAAGTATTTTACTCTTTCTACTAATTTTTCGTTTTCTTTTTCATTCTTTTTTAAAATTTGTTTAATTTCCATGTTTTCCTTTTCCATTGCATCGAATTTTTCTGTCATAAATTCTATTGATTTTTGCATTTCTTGCAGCATTTTATATATTTTATTATTCGATACTTCATCTTCGCTGCTATCGTTATCGGATTCTTTATTCGTATTATTGTTTTTTTTTTTTCTAGTCTTAGTCATTGTTCTTCGAACAGTATATTTAGGATAGGTAGGGATAATACTCTTCGCACCAGCGGGGCCCTTCGCGGTGTCTAACGGACAGAAAGGACGGACCTCGGACGGGTATAAACACTAGAGATACAGTATATGTATATACAATAATATATGTTAGTTGTTGTAACCACTTTATACAAAGAAGACTTTAGTGTCTTTCAATGCTCATTTATCTCAAAATACCTCAGAATTTACATCGTCTTCAAGCACTAAAGCCGTATTAAGCCAGACATATTTCAACTCGCAGCCACTGAAAGTGGAAAAATATAGTATTTGCTCCCCTAAGCACCCGTGTCGTAATGTCGCCAAAGAATAAAGTCGGGAGTGGTGCGATAGTAGTCTCGAACACACACACACATTCCTAATATACTACCTACAAGTGTTCGTGATGTCCCACGTGCGCCCACCACACAATGCCAGGAGCCTCACACTCGGCTACCAGCCTCCATTCACCTCCTCTGCGTCCCGGTCGCTTTTATTAAAAATCATGTTGAATCGGGCTAACGTGATCGCCTCTGTGTTTGTAACACGTGCTACGGAAACCTCTCGTTCTTACTGCCGGAACGTGTTGTAGCGATCATGTATGCATTTTTGCCAGCGTTCCAAATTGCACGCTCCGTACGAATGGGACGTGTTACTTTTCGAATGGATATTCACCGATATTAAATGTATTAAAAGCAGCAAGGAATTTGGAATTCAATTAAGTAAACACGGGTGCACAATACGGATAATTTTGGTTGCTTTTCGATAGAACAGTTAATTGGTTTTGAACTATAAAAACTCTTCAATTTTATAGAAATGCTTGCCGATTCGAACCTCGAATTTCTTATTTAACAGTATACACAGGGATGATATTAAGTTACTGCCTAATTGCTAGTAATAGTTACATTTGAATATGGTATTAGCTACTTGAAATTAGAAATCGATATGAAGTTAACCAGCAAAGATATGAGTAGGTAGATAACATATTTGCCGCCCAACGTGGGGCATAACATTATTCCGTCTTTATTAAGCTGGGATTTCAGTATTTTCAGATTTGCTTTAGATGAGAATAAATGATTTGAAGGAATTCATAATTTATACTGACCACGTTCAATATACATTTACAAAAAGTTGCTATTTTAAACCTTCTTTTACATATAGGAGCAGAGATTTAATATTTGCTATTAAATATTCTCTATCAAAAATTCTGAATGAGGTTGGTAAAGAGAATTGTGAATTCTTGATGAAGCTAATTGATGGAAATTAAGGAATGTTAAATGCGAAGAAAAGCAAGGAGACATACATGATAAAAAAAAGAAAAATATGAGTTGGTTTGGTAAAAAGAATCAGGGAATTATAAATGAGATTTGTAAAAAAAGTAGAAAATATTAGATGAGGCTGGTAAATGAGTTAAGGATCTTTGCAATAATAGATGAGGTTATTAGAAAAAAAAATAAACAAATCCTAGATGATGTTAATAAACAAATTAGGAAATTCTGCAATGGTTTTGTTAAAAAAAAAGATTTCTAAATGAGATTTGCCAGAAAATATCACATATTCTAAATGAAGCTAGCTAAAGAAATGAGGTTAGTTAAAAGATCCGGAAATTGTGGATGAGCTTAACAGAAAATCAAAGAATTTCGAATAAAGTTTGTAAAATGTCAGGAAATTCATTGATTTAGACGAGGTTCTTGAAAAAATGAAGAAATCCTGGATGGAATTATTAAATAATCAAAGAATTGGTTGAGGCCTCTCCGCATTTTGCAAAGAAAAATTCGGAAATCTTAGATGAAGTTTTTAAAACATGGGGAAATTATGGGTGAGTTCGACAACGAAATAAGGGGATTCTAAGTGAGATTTGTAAAATATTAAGAGATTCTAGATGAAGTTGGTAAATAAATTAAAGGTTTTGGATGAGGTTTTTAAAAAGAAACCATGAAATGTTGAATACGCTTGGTCAATCAAAGAGCTCTAGATGAGCTTGGTGAAGATCAGAAAATTTTGAATAGGGTTTATAGGGAAAAATACATACTTTAGATGTGATTCTTAAAAAGAAATCTGGAAACTTTGAATGTTGTTTTAAATAATTAAAAAAAATGGCTGAGGTTGTTTGATATCAAGAAATTCTGAGTGAAATTACTAAAAAACCAGGGAATTCTGGTAAATTTGATAAAAATGTGGGGTGCTGGATGCGGTTCTAAAAAAAGAATCAAGAAATTCTGATTGAAGAATCAGGGTCTCGTTGTTCATATTAAAAAAAACATTACGGAATTCTGGAAAACTTAATACAAATAATGAAGCAACCCCTATGAGACTGTTAAAAAATAGGGCATTAAAACATAAATATGAAAAAAATGTTTTTAAAAATTTATTGCTCAAATAAACACTATCATGTGGATATATGAGTTCGTCATTCAAAAACACTAGGCGTCGTTGGATTACATAAAGGACTAGTGGTAATTATCGTAAACGGCCGAGTTTTGTAATTGTAAATGGCTACTACAAATTTAGGCAATTCTCATAAAAGTAATTTATAATTTGTGTATTAAAATTTCAAAGAAAAGCTTGATTTTCAGTGATGTGATAATTAATATACTTTATTAAAATTGTTGTTTATTATAATTAGGGTTAAATCCTTTCATTTAGAATTATTAATCTATGGATATATTAGTAATAATAATTATATGTTCTATCCAATCATTTATTTTAAATTTCTCTGTGTCTACGTTCCTCTTAGACGTACTGTTGTCCAGATGATGGCGAATAGCCGAAACCGGTAGACACAGAGAAATTTAAAATAAATGATTGGACAGAACATATAATTATTATTACTAATTCCACCACCAATCAAAACTTTCAATAACTATACAAGCATATGGATATATTGTTTTGTCTATATATATTTTTCAAGATTTGTTTTTTTTTAGAGTGTATATTTATTTTTGCAGAATGCGTTTCTTTTTTGGTTACGTTTTACATTACCATTTTTTGTTTGTATATGTTTATATATTTAATGACAGTTAAGTAATTAGATTTTATATTGTTTATATTTGGCATTGGCATGTTTACTTAAATAAATAATATAACCAGACTAAACATAGTTTTAATTTTTTTATGACTAACAATTTTATAGTGTTAGTTACACGTAGGTGGATCCTGCAATAGTAAATGCTAATAATTAAATATTATTGAAATCTCCATTTAAGAAAAAAGTAATTAATAAATGCTTACAATAGCTAATATTTGTTGAAGCTATAGTTTTATGAAGTCTTCCTCAAATGTTTGCTATATCCTACGTTTTCAGAACAATTTATACACAAGATTTACCATGAATACCACACTTTATTTATTTCTATATGAGTTTTAAGAGTCAATTGGGTCCAAGTTATGAAAGAGATATTTCAATTCAAACCGCTATATACAACGTTTATTTGTAATATTGAATAATCCATTTTTTCTACCGGATATGCACAATTGCGAAGCGTTTTACAACTGTATATCCCAATAAATCATTTACCTGGAACAGCCGACGTCAGCCGAACGCACACCTGTGCAAATGGTAAGTAGTTTTGATAGTTCACTGGGCTGTAGACGACGACATTAAATAAGTTGGCCAGTGTACATATAATATTTCTTCAAATTAAAATTAATAAAAATAAATAGCACTAAGAAAACCTTCCCACCCCACTGGCACCAATAAAATTATCCCCTCGAACGGGTGTAAACTGCAAACAATCCGACAAGCTGACCCAGTTCAGAGAGTCTCGTCACTGCATTTCCTGGAAAGCGGTGTTACTGCTTCGTCACGTATTGGCCGCATTATTCCGGAGTTGCCCGGTGCAACCCGGAGGCCGGGACGCGCCGGAAGCGAAAACCGGAAGTACCGGGACATATTGCAGGGTACGCCGAACGGAATGCCAAATTTCATTCTGCTCTGTAGAATACTTAAAATTGTATATAACATTAAATTTCCTCATGGGGACGAAAAACTAAAATAAAACAAATCTGTAACTGGTACCGAGTGTAGTTTTACGAAAAGGGATATAGTAGAGGGATCTCTTACACAATTTTTGTTGAGGCTTCTTATGCTTTTCGCTGTCTACACAATTGAAAAAAATAGCCTGCTAAAACTATGTTGAAGACGTTTCAAAGTCTCTGCTTAATCACTTCTTTTTTTAATAATAAATTCGGGTTAAAAATTTACTGAAAGCTTCATTTTAATTGATGACAATGCTCAAACTAACACGTGGACTTCTGTGGACGTTATCCATACTCTACTCTGCTAGATTTTTGGGCTGGAACCGTGTCCTAGATTTTCTTCTGGCTGAGGCTTGACCGAAACTGGACAGTTTCAGTCTCTTTTATTCGAAAACCTGGCAAAATGAGACAGGATGGAGCAAAGTTTCATGTCAACATGACAAAGTCTTCAAAAGCATGGAGGAAGAATGGGACCAATGAAAAAACCTGCAGGTGGATGGATTGCATGCTTAAAGGGACATTAATTTGCACAACCATCATGAGAGAGATACTGATGGCTCGCGTCGAAAAATGATGTCGGCAGATTGAAGAAGATTTCCTCTCTGCTGTGGAACTTAATCGTGGGAGAATTACTAGTAAAGCTGGACAACGAAGAATATAAAACTTTGGAGTATGCAGATGATCTCGTCATTCTGAACCAGGTATTCAACAGCATGGTGCGGGATAAAATGCAGAACGCCCTATAAATTGTACAAGCATGGACCGAGAATGCTGAATGATCACAATAGCATTCACGAGAAAAACTTAGATAGTCTTGGACCCCTAGCGCTCCGAAGTGAAGAAATAAAGCTGTTAGAGGAAGTGAAATTTCTTGGTTGCACCTTAGATTCCACGCTTATTTGATTGTTTCGGAATAGAGCGGATAATCAAAGAAGTATCCAAGAAACTTTCAGATGATGTACCCTGCTTTTTGTTGGGTCTTGTCTGCAACAATTTGCTGCAGCCGCTAACATATTTAATAAATCGGTCTTTGAGTGAGGACGTGTATCCAAGTCGACTAAAATTTAACAAAATCATTCTTGTTTATAAAAAAAGTAACAAACACGACCCAAAGAAATTCTAGGCCGATATCTCTGTCATCAGCATTTTCGAAAGTGTTTGAAAAGATTATCAACAAAAGGTTAACTGATTATTTAATGAAGAATAACTTCACCGTTCGGTTTTATTAGTGGAAAGAATATATCCTGTACGATAGAGCATGCGTTAAAAACTGTTTATGAGAGTTTGGATAGGGGGAGTCTGGTTATTGGTGTTTTCTTTGACCTGCTTTTCGACATATACATATTAAAATCAATTGGGATCTATGGTGTTGCTCATGATTTATTTGATTCATGTTTAGATAATAGAAAAGCAGTAGCAAATATTAAAGTGAAAAATAGCACAAATGTCACCAGGAGTCACCACTCTTCTGTCATAAATTTATATTGTGGCATTTTCAGGTTTCAATACTAAGTCCAACTCTTTTCATTATACAGTGACCGCCATAAATATTGTAACATATGGGAATTTTTTTTTGGGATAGGTTGTGCATGTCTAGGAATCCCAAAATCTATTTTGACACACATCACGTGACCACTAGTATGGCGGTAAATTTAAAAAGACAAGGTATGAATCTCCAAAAAGTGAGGTTAGATGACATGATATTCAAAAAAGTTATCTAAAAAAGTTGCCTAGAATTTAATTCTGAGGCTGTTTGCAAATTTTTGTAAAGATACTTTAAAAAACTTTAAATCACAATTTTTCCAAATATTGTTTAATTGAATTATATATTTCATTTTTTTATCGTGTTTAGCAGCTCAACAGCAGTAGTATTTCTAAATCTGGCTGATACTCAAACAATTTTGTCAATTTTTGCATAATTAACACAGCGAAAACTGAAAAGTACGTTTTTGGTATGACAGTTGTTGTTGCAAGGGACTGTATCTAGAAGTAATAAATAAAATTTTACGAACATTTTTATCTTAAACCACTTAAGAAACATTGCTTTTATTAAAAATTATAACACTTTTTTGTTTTCTGCATTAAAGTGGAAACCGCTAGTCTAAAACTAATAACTAATAACACTACATGCTCGCATCGAAGGTGTTAAAGTAGGTAGGTAAAATTAGAGAACAAGATATAATAAATAGAAGGTGAAATAAAAATAGTTTAATGTCTATGAAACTCAATAAAAGTGAATGATTAATAATAAGGTAGGTGCTTATTTAATTTTAGTGAAATATCTAGTACTAAATAGATAAATACATTTAAATAGACAATAACTAATAAAAATGAGCAAGTAATTCGGAGGTCACCAAAACACAAACTTCTTTGACAATATATCACAATACGTATAATAAATTATGGTTTATATGATACTTTGACATTTATTTGTTGAAATTTAGGGATGTAATTGTTTCGATCTGTGATAGTAAATTTAAGGAGTAACATCAAATATGATTTTTTGTTGAATGCCCACAAGTTGAATTTACTTACAAACCTGTTTTGAACGTGTTAGCTTAAGAAGTGACATTATATTACGCTAATATCTTTTCTTTTTAAAACAATACGTGACATTTGTACTAATTCATATATACACCCTAAAAAAAATGTGGTAAAATTACCCCAAAAATAGATGGCAACTGGGCTACCTCCTATTTTTGGGGTAAATTTACACCTATAGAGGATTTTTCACATGCTTGTGGAATATTCCTTGAAAGTGTGGTAATTTTCCCTGGTAAATTTACACCTCTAAAGTAATATTCCGTAATGGAACGGAATAATTTCAGGTAGTACTTTTACCACATTTTTTTTAATGTATAGATTAGAGTAACAACAAAGAAATTAGAAATAATTGATTATTAGGTTGTTTTATCATCCAGAAATATTAAGTTTCAGTTATCTAATAACACGTTTATGTCATTTAGAACTTAATGCAGATTCTCCACTTAAATATTTCAAATATACCATTTATAATATTAGTTTTAATTTTAATAATTTCTGAAAGATATATTAATTAGTTGGATTACAGAGAGTTTACAATAATTTCAATAAATTTTTAAATTCAATAAGCAATGTTTTAAAGAGTAAAAATTTTGGGAGAAAGGTCGATAAGAAAAGCCAATAGTTACTAAGAATTGGTTGTATTCATAATACAAAGATCTAGTTGAATGTAACCATAAAATAAATTTTGACTAACAAAATACATTAAAAAATCTTGTCGATTTGAGTTTGGATTTGGAGCTTTTTTATGTTTGTTGCCCTGTTCAAGGTATATTTTAAAAAAAATACCTCTGCAGAACTTCTAATGTGTTAGAAGCCTCTTTTGCGTACTGCAAATGAAAATTAAAATATGCCGCCATCATTTGTTGTAATGCAGAACGAAATGAATCTGTTGGGTCTAATAACTGTCTTTCTATCGCGACTTCACATTTCCTAGAAAAGAAAAATAAATGTAAAAAACATATGAAATAAATATATTTTCATTAATACCTTCTTCCAAGCATATTATCAACAGTGTATTCACCTCAATTTCTTCAAGTTTAGATTTATCCTGAAAATTTTTAATAAATTTTGCATTTAAAAATATATTGTATGTAGATATTAGTGCTGCGAATCGAAGCCTCTTTATGTGAAACCGGGGTTTGGATGCAGTGATTAATCGTCTTTAAAAATTGTAACCGGTAAAACCAGTTTTCAAAATCAAAACCGGTTTTTAAAAGGAGATTATTGCGCCTAAAACCGACTTTTACTACAAATCGATTAACCGGTTTTTGTATCTGGCGATTCCCGCAATACTAGTATATACATAAATAATGTTGTAATTAACAATTGAACTCAAATTTACCGTCCTGCGGTCTTGCACATTTGCATGTATAAGTGCTTAATACCTACTTTACTTTTGTCATTAAATCCTAGAGTAAAGCCAAAATAGTCTCTTCCTTACTTTACTTGTATCATCACTTAACAACGAAAACATAGCCTCCAATAACAGCAAACGACTAGTGCGTTTTATATTTCCAAATGCTTAATGAAAGAGAAAAAAAAAAAAAAATTTACTCCTTCAAAACGAAGATTTTCTGTTGTTTAAATTGAAAAGTTTGATATGGTAGTTTCCGGCGTGTCACTTGCACGTTGAAAACTTTAAATAAATGTATCATATCTTGTAGGAACAATACCGCCAAATGCTATTGAGGTTAAGTTCCCAGTATATCATATTAGATATCCATACGCAGGTGTATGTCTATTATTTATGTGTGCTGTCATAGCTAAGTACATGGTAATCATCTCAATACATAATTAATGTAAAATAAACTTACCTCAATCTTTATTTGTAAGACAAAATTAAAAACACACCATTTACATTTATGCGTTGAAGCCATCAGTGTAGATGCCGCACTTGTATTCAAACTGCGTACCTCAAACGCTTGCGCGTTGTATAATCGACAGCTATGTAATGCATTCTCGTAACGGGTTTAATTTTTGATCAAGCGACACAATGTAATGCAATGTTAAAAAAAACATTTTGTGTTCCAATCAAATAACAATAAGATGCATATATATAATATATATATCAGAATTTCATGTCGCTTATATTGTCCATATTGTATTTTTACCAACATAAGGGGTAATATTCCACGAAATATGTTATTTTTCCTTGCTCCTAAGCAAATTTCCCCAAGTGGGGGAAAATTACTTCATTTATTGAAGTATTTTTCCGTCAAAGTCGGTTTACCAGGCAAAATTACACCTAATTTGAGTTAATCTTATGTTTACCCTCTTTTTGGTGTAATTTTACCTTATATTTCATATGTTTTTTCACATACCAGTGAGGTAAATTTACCATCATTTTTTAGAGTGTATTTCGGATCTTATCGGGTAGAGCTGTTATGGGAATCTCCTTGAAAATAAAAAAAAGATGTTAAGTGTAGCTAACTCTCGGCAAACATTTATCTCTAAACAGATGTCACCTCGCTTACATAATAGTTACAATCGCAGATACTTTAATTCGTTTCTATAAATCACGGTAACATCTCCACAGCCACCCACACTGCATTAAACTCACTTCAGACATCTCTAGATAAGAGCCTCGCTCGAGAAAAAAGTATCAAAAACACATTACTCGCCTGTCAGGCTAACCAGGGACGGACTTAATCCCGAACCACCCGCAAACGGGTTGCACGAAACAGACAGAAGAACGCGAACGTGCTTCCAAACTCGCACGTATATAGTTCATTCGAGCAAAAACGATTGAAATGCGTTTATATTTTTCAATTGTCCGGACGCTCACTATCTGTCATGTAGCTGTTCGAAACGAGGGGAACGCCAGAATCCTGTTTATTTCGAGGTAATATCTTCTAGTTCCAGTCACGATCGCGAAAACGGACGTTATCTCTTCCGTATCTGTGCTGTACCTAACACGACAACGGCGCACTCCCTTTCTTCGATTTCTACCGGCTCGAGAATCTTTTGTTTGGCTTCCGTTGGAACGTTTGTCCTTTCGTGGATAATGGAGGGGACGTGTCAGATGTCTTTTATGGACGTATAGATTATGACGGTGTCATTTCGTTCCGTCAACGCTTCTAGACTTTCGTTTGAGAATCCTATTTTTCATTACTGGAAAAGGGTGTTACTTCATTTGGTAAATTCGCAAAAGCAATAAAAGGGAACGCGTAAAAAACGTCTCGCAATCAGTGGAATCCTTAAGACACATTATGAAATCGGGAGTGCTGCAGCAGTCTAACTTAGAACCTTTATTGTTTTTTTTTATTATTTGTGAAAGGTATTATATAAAATATTTGATTGTAAATGCTGATATAATTTTTTCAAAAGCAATTTTAATATTTCTTCAATGAATAGATGCAAGAAAAGCTGGACAGTAATTAAAATTCATTTAAAATGTTCTGAAGTAATTAGTCAACTAGAAATGTGCCACAATCAGATATGAAAACTGCATGGTAAATGATATCAAAAATGTCTTAATCATTATTGTTACTAACGATTATATTATAATATAATAGCTATGCCTAAGATATCTGCTCCTTTTCTATCTCTTTCGAAAAAGTTTCATAGCATTTATAAAAAAAAAAGCTGGTTAATCATGAATTATATACAGGCTGTATCAAATAAAAAAGTAAATTTTGCTTGGGTGTTAACTACACGACACTTAAAGTACAAACCCACCGAAACCGGATTTCATCATTAAAGAATAAAAAAAAGTAAAATTTAGAGCCAAAAATTCTTTAGTCCGGGCCTGATGCAAGGAAACGTCATGTTAAGCACCCGCTAAACGTGGTATTATGTATAAATACATTGCACTCATTTAGTATTATTCTTAATGGTATGCCGTAAGTTCATTTAACGTCATTCTGAATGAATAAAGGCTCAATATCACTTTTTTTTATATCACCATGTGCATCAGAACACATATACATCATGAATTGCACACACCCTCCCAAACATCATATTTTATTTTGACAATTTTAAATGACTGAAATTTTGAAATATCAACATTTATAAAGTGTTATATTTTTTGTTGGTATTAAATTAAACATTAATTATATATTTTAAGTTTACGCAAATACTGAAATCCTATAATAAGTAATTCCAAATCTAATATTACATTACACTACAATATATTGTGGTGATTTAGTGAACTTATATTATTGAATTGTACCGTTTTAGTAGTGTTGTTAGTTTCCGAATTAAAATATTCGTTGATTCCGATTATTGAAATATGATTCTGATTTTTTTTTTTTGTGTAATTACACCTCTCGCAATGAAAAACCTTTTTTTTTAGCAATTACTCCTCCCACGATTGTCAATTGAGAAAAACAGATAACCTCTTTGAGGCAGACGACCTTTTTTTTTAGATATCACATTATTCCGATTCGGTTATTCCAATTATTGAAATCATCCAAATATGTACAACTTATACAAGTATTTCGGGTGAAATATGTAATCGGATTATTATTCCGAATATCATAGCCTTCCGATTCGGATATTCTGATTATTGAAAATCATCCGAATATTTACAATACTAGCTTCTAGCTCTACTTTTACCTATTTTGTAAAATAAAAGGATATAAAATGTCACAATGAACAGCTAGATGATCTGATGGTGGTGTAGAATACCTCTGTTATTTGGCAAGGCCTTCAAGGGCATTTTTCTTCATAATCTTCCATCCAAGAAGTAAGGATGATCAGTAGACAGACACCTACATGTTGAAATTAGAATGTGAATATCAAATATTCGCAGCAAATTTTGGCAAATCAAGTTTGGATCGATTTCAGTTCGAAAGAATATTTTTACTTTTTTTACAGTGTATATATTTTACACTTAAATTTTTAGTTTAATAAGACTTTTATATGTATTTGTAATCCAATTTCATTGATATGTCAGAATTGAAAGATAGGAAAGATTGCTGGTATTCGATTTTGTCCAAGATCAACATGTATGCAGGGTTGCATACTCACTGCACAATTAAATTTTTTTAATTGTTAATTAAATCTAGTAATTTTTCAAAAATATTCTTTTATAATGTGCACACTTTGGTTTTATAATGAATCCAGGGTGATTTCATAAGTTTGCAAATTTTTTTTTTATTTAGCTTAAACATTTCATTATTCCATTTGTTCACATGAGCATTCTCCATATGTTAAATATCCCTCATATTGGCGATATTAGCGGATTTTTTCGAGGCAATTGTACTCTTGCGAAGACAATCGCAGTCTATGTCAGATTTTTTGTAATTCGAATCATTCACTAGCCAACCTCTGTGAGGGACGGACGTGTCTCAAGCGATTTTTATAAATTTTAACGGTTTTTCTACAAAAAAATTCTATTCATTTCAATCTAAAGTGATGATCGTTCTAAAACAAAGTCTATTATAGTAATTTTACCCGCATTTCACCATTTCACATAATTGTGAGATAATTAATTAATAAAAACGATTTTTCTGAGAAATGTTCCCGTTCCTAAACCAATCTTCGTAATATGAAGTACGACAGCCCCCATTCGATGTCCTATTCCACACCTGACGAGTGATGCATGCCGTTATCTCCCTCCAAAGGTATTCTGCGCCCATATAAACCTAAAAATAAGCACATTATGTTAATTCTTGTCTAAATTTCATTACAAGAAGTTTTATTCCGGTATATTAGCCGGGTTTAGAAAATTTTGTAACACCTCGCCATTTTCATAAGACAATTGGTGTGAAAATATGTGTAAGGTGGCTTTATAAATGTTAGTATTTAGCATGTATTCTTAGGGTACAAAATAACCAGTGATTTTTAACAAATTTTGCATATGCTGATATCTACTCGTCATTCAAGCATAGATGCACTTACGTACAAATTTTAGAAATACGCGGGCATTTTTAAATTTAAAATTAAACGCATTTACAATTCCATATTGAAATTATAGTGCAAAACTTGGATTTACTGATTAAAAACGCAATTGTTACTAAATAAGCGAACCCATGTTACTTACCTAAGATAAATATTTTCTTATTTACATTGTTTTACACTGCTAACTATTTCGAACCATTTATAAAATAAAATCTCATTTGTTTTCACTTATTAAATGTTTTCTGCATTTGCATCGTTTCTACAGGCATTTCAGAATGAGTTTTACACTGCATTTCCTACGCACAGAAGTATTCTCAGGAGGAAAAGTAAATCATGGATAACAAGAGAGGTACGTATTGCATCAGATAATTTACGACGTATGCACACATTGTTTAAAAGGGGTTTCATTACGAAGAGCGATTATGAGAGCATGAAAGTTTCTCATCACGCAATCATCGTAGACGCAAAAAGGCGGCACAACACTAGTTTGTTAGCTAACTCTTCCAATAAATCCAAATGTGTTTGGGACATCATTAGAAAAGAAACAACTGGTAACTTGACTACGGACAGTTTAGCGATTAGAGACAGCAATGGGGATTTGATAGATGATCCGGAGGCACTGTGTGAAATTTGCAAATGACATTTTAGTAGTGCTGTTACGTATAGTGACAATAATTGTATATCTGACGATCTACAATTCAGACCAATCTATCAGACTATGTTTCTTTATCCAACAGACGAGAACGAAGTGTTCAATACTGTTATTGACGTCTCCCGTAAATCATCTTCTGGGCCTGACCAAATCCCTTGTAGTATTTTGAAACATGTTGCTCACATCATTTCTTCGCCTTTATCTACCATAATTAATAATTCATTTCGTGAAGGTGTGTTTCCGGATATTTTGAAAACAACAAAATTGATTCCAGTGTTTAAAAAAGGTGATAAACAGGAGGTCAGTAATTATAGGCCCACTTCTGTTTTATCATGTTTTGCTAAAATATTTGAGAAAATAATGTATTCTAGACTAATATCATTCTTTAACAAAAATAATATTCTTACTCCGGCACAGTTCGGTTTCATCGGTGGTAGCTCTACAGATAGAGCAATTTTCAAATCATTGAATAACATGTACAAAATGTTGGATGAAGGTAAGGTTGTGGGGGGTCTATTCTTTGATCTTAGTCAAGCATTTGACCTGGTCAACTATAACTTGCTACTGCGTAAACTGTCACGATATGGGATTAGAGGTCAGGGCTTACGATGGCTCACATCATACTTAGGTAATCGTAAGCAATTTATTACTATTAATTCTAACAACACTACAAGCTCATCAGTAATCGATGTTACCCGGGGCATACCTCAAGGTTCTGTTCTAGGTCCCTTGCTGTTTTTGATTTATGTGAATGACTTGAGTGATAGTTTTAATATTAATGACATTTACCAATTCGCCGATGATACTACAATTATTTTTGCTGATTCTTCTGTAGGCGAGACGTCAAAGAAGGGAACTACATATGCACATAACATGTCACAATGGAGTAATAATAACTGCTTGAAGATTAATGAAACAAAAACTAGCTTATTATCTTTCAATACAGGTAGACAGGTACGCGACCAATCTTTGCTTATACGGTTGAACTCAAAAACTGTTCCATTACCTCAAATACAAAATTTCTTGGATCCATTATTGACGACGTCTTTTCATGGCAATATCATATTTCCGCACTCTGTGCTAAACTATGTTCTTTTAGTTATGCCGTGTCCAAGCTGCGAACTAGTGTTAATCGTGATACTATCTTGGCGTTCTATCATGCTCACATTGAGTGTCGAATAAGATACGGTATTATCTTTTGGGGCCTCTCCCCACACTTTTCTCGGTGCTTTTTGTTACAGAAAAGAATTATCAGATCCATATTTTCATTAAAACAGACAGATTCTTGCCTACCATAATTCACCACACCGTATCATGTCTTCTGTCCTCATTGTTTTTGTATGAGTGTGCAATATATGCATTTAAAACATATTACAGACTTTGTTAGTAATGGTGATTTTAATACAACTTACAATACGAGACAGTTGAGTATGTTGCGCATTCCCAAACATTGAACTGCGCTGTTTGAGAAAAGTACGGGCTACGCCTGCATCAAGGTTTATGATGGACTGCCGAGTAGACTGCGTAATGAGTCTGACTTCAGTAAGTTTAAAATATCAATCCGTAACTATTTTTACTGATAATTTTTTATAAAATATCTGACTATTTTTCTTGAGGTGTCTAGGTTCTTAGCATGTCAATTCTTTTTTCTTTTCATATACATATATTTTAGTGCTATTATTTTGTAATTTCTGTTGTTGTTGTTACAAAGCCCATATCTGCTAGAACTAGTGGCTAATAAAGATTATTATTATTATTATTATTATTATTTCTTTATCTTACAAAGTCGATCAACAACCTTGATACTTGAGTTATAAGAGTCTCATGTACACCATTTCACTTGAATTAATTATATTCTTTAACATTGAATATTCGAATCAAAGACGCTGGATAACAGCATCCCATAGCATCTCCGGTTATACTAAAAATAGAACAGGGGTAATTGCCTATTCGTATTTTTTATATACATTACATTTGCCGTTGCAGCTATTATTTTATGTATATACCGTCCGGAATTTGAAATTCCAATCAGTCTAAATCAATTAAGATTATCGACATTCCCCCACAATTTTAATCAAAAACAATTAATAATAAAAGCGCATTAACCTCAGCGCTCTGATTATTATTAATAAGTTAGCTAATTGCGTGACAGTTGGAAAATCGGTCGATCGACTCCCGCATCCATCACTTTCCAATTTCCCCGACAGAGGACACCCCTAACTGATGCGGTTTACACGAATCGGGCATCCAGCGCAAACGACCAGAACCACATCATCCCTCACACCGCTGTTTACTCACTCGCCTGTTATGACGAATATCAGATATGGTAATTATCCTCTCGAGATTTTTAGGGCGATATCGATGCTTCTGGTCGTGTTCGTGAAGTAGAAAAAAAAACTTCCCTTAACGACTTAATCCGAAAACAAACATCGGACTCGTGCGCCATTAATAAGGAAACTTTTCCGATTCTGACGTTTGTAGAAAGCATTCTGGGGGGAGAGTAAGAAAATTATTCAAACTCCTACTTTTTTTCGTTTGTTTTCCTGCGCCCTCGAGGAAGACTGTCTGGGAGGGTTGTCAGCGGCAATGCTGGCCATTAGTAATCGTTACAGCGTCCGCACGAACAACAAGCGAAAACGCAATAAGGAGGAAACTTTATACCCCCCGCCATCACGACTTCAATCTTTCCCTTCTGGTCTCTTGCGGTTTTTACCCCGTGGAGAGAGAGAAACGCGAGGTGAGGGGGTGAGAAGGCTCATCAATTTCTATCAGGAAAGAAAATGCACTTACCACGTTAGACAAGGAGTTTACTACCGAATGAAAGGAAGGTCGAATTTTTGGCCCTTTTTTTACGACGCCTCCTTCAGATAGCGCAACTCGCAGTGGGAGAAAATACGTTGCAGATGTGCTAGGAGATGTCACACTTTTTATTTTATCTTATGTCGGGGAGTTGTGCCATAACTCTTCCAGCACCTGACAGACTCTCTCTCTTTCCGGGCCTAGGAATGGTGTACGTCTCGATGAGTCTAGTAAATTTTTCCGGGGACGAATTTGCGTGTTCTTCAAATGGAAAAAAAATAAATTTTCCATGACTCGGAGTTGAGGGAAACTTTTCCCTTTTCGCTTCTGATACATAGATGAATATATATAGCATTGAATATTTCTCGTCCAATAAGAGGAATTGGAACAGTTTCAGTGAAACACATGAGAAACACTTATTATAATTCAATTCAGTGGGTCACTACCTAATTTGAAATCAATGGAAAATCATAGTGATCATCGCCAAGAGAAACAAAAACATTTTCTCAAAGATTCGCAAACCGATTTGTTTCAAATCTTCTGAGTATCTTAAATAACATTATTTGAACACACTGAATGAAGATTTAAAAAGAAATTGAAATCTCAATGAGAGATTTAGGGTTTACATGTGTTGCAATTTTTGAGTTCCGTTTATTTTTGCTTTTTCATTGTTTTTCGTAGGGTAAACAGCAGGTAGGTCTGTAGGGTTGACATCAAGCGACAGAAATATCTAACACCTAAACACAAATTTGCATAAAGAAAATGCAAAGAAGCAGAAGATGCCTTCAAGACAATTATTTTTAGGTGAAAGTTAACAACAAGTGCAAAATGATTTTGCTTTTAGATATGTGATGCATTTTTTGCAACAAATATACCGTGAACGAAAATAGATAATCCCAAGTTTATTTTATTCATTTTTGGAAAAATATTGCAAACGGAAATTCCCAAATGGATCTACTGCTGTGTGTACTGATTGAAAATAAATGAAAAAGCAAAATTGATTTTAAAATGAAAAAGAAAATAAAATTACCTAGCTCAACGGATAAGATTTTAAAGAACGCAAAAGAACTATTAACTCAGAGTTACCCTCGCGAATTAAAATTTGAATCTAACCACGAAAAGTAAATTGTGAGTGAATGAAATCTGACTTTCTTAATTACCAGAAATCAATTTATTTCAACAACGGGTTAAGTTACAGATTGTGCAGAAAAAAAAAACCTTGAACTGAAGGTTCTGGCCTAAAATAAAAACTGCACTTGACTCTAAATTAAAATAGGACAATGCTATTTCCTCTGCAAAGCAAAAGTTTTGTTTGTTCAGGAAGATTATCCAAAATACCTTTGAATTTCTATCCACGTGGTTTCACAAATTAAAATAAACTAAGTGTGAACAAATTTACAAAAAAGAGAAACTAAATGCCAGAACAATGCCTCTACACCCCCACTGAGGTGATGGATAATTAAAAATGAAACAGCAAAATTGAATAACGGAAAAATTAACTCTTTAAACTATAATGAGAAAAAATTAAACTAAAATATATCTTTCTAAACAAAAATAATAATTAATCTTATATCTATAATGTGCACACTTCAATATATTAACAATTATCACAATAGGAATTCCTTGATGGACTAAACAAAAAAAACAATTAATGCGAAATTTACAATATCAAAATGAATTACAAAAATTGCAACAATGATATACAAAAATACGTCAATAGTCGAACAAGGAAGTCCCTGATAAAACTCTACAACTGGTTTTCTTACAAAAATCTCACTCTCAAAGTCATACAACGCAGGCGTATAACAATTCAACGACAAAATATAATAGAATCCGCATTAAATCAACACAAGCAAACAATAGACAATTGAATGAATGGATTAAATAAAAAAACTTAACACTATAAAATTTAAAATGATATAATATACTCTTTAACTAAATTTATACAAACCAAAATAAAATTGTGAAAAATTCTCGGTAAATTAAACAATAGCTGTTTCAGCAAAGAAAACAACCAAAAACCAGCAAAATATGCAACACAAAATACACTCAATGGAATGTGGGTTGTCTAACCACAGCACTACGTTACGCAAAAATTATTTAAACAAATGCTATGATTTAGTAAGCTTCATTACGTTGACGCGGTACACGATTATTATAATTTACCTTTTCCAGCAAATACAAAAGATCCGGAACGATATTGGTACAAGTGATATTTGGATACCAGTTGACGAAACAACTGATGTACGGGGAAGTGCCGTAGCAAATTTGATTGTTGGAGCTCTTAAGGCAGGTCGATTTTGCAAACCATATCTTCTTACATCAAAAGTTTTAGAGAGAATTAATTCTAACACTATAGCAAGATTTGTTAATGATTCATTCAACCTTGCTAAAGAACCTTGAAAGGATAACGGTCATTTCGAGGATCTTTTAGAAATGCACCAGGTGTGGTGGCAAAAAAAGCCTATTCCAAACTTGAAGCTATTTTAGCCAAGAATCCGGGATTTTCCGTATTGTACGAAATATCTCAAGTATTGAATGGATCTGGTTCAAACGATCATAGTACTATAGCAGTAGAAAAGTTACCACAGTACGAATACGCACCAATAACAACGTGTGATGTTGAACGATCCTTTTCACATTACAAAATAATCCTATCTGACAGGAAACATAATGTCACTACAGAAAATTTAGAAAAATATTTCGTTTGTCATTTTAATTATAATTTAATCAAAGTTGTATTTATTTTATCAACATTAAAAATATGTTTACAGCTCATCTCCCGTATTAATTTTCTCCTGACATCAATTTTAAATAAAAAAGAGAGTGACTTTATAATGCACACACAGAAAGAAGTTTTCTATTGTCAAGTACATCTGTGTTCTTACACATTTTTACTAAATGTAAGATAGTATTTTCTTTATTTTAGAGAATTTACTAGATCCGAGTTAATAGGTGTCCTTAAATATAATAAATTATTTTCTTGAAATTTTACTAATATCAAAACAAAATTTATTTGTGGCAAATGTTATCTCTCTTAAAACAAGTACATATAATTTTTATAAGGAATAATTCACTCTCTTACGATTTTTCTAATATTGAGTGATATTTCCTTGAAGCAAGTAACATAAGTTTCTTGTATTCAGAATAGAAAAAAAAGTTGGAATATGGAGGGGTTGATATACGCTGAAACTTGGTTTTATCCAGTATGATCGAGTTTGCATTTCGGTATTAGATATTTCGCAGTATTTCGATAATATTTGCCCTGTGCGTTACCTAAATCTGTTTGTCACCTGTTTACAGTAGTTTGAATAACGATAAGTATTGTTATAATATAATAGGTATATATACTAGTAAATAAAAAAAAATATACATGTATAGTTACGGATATTTTTATAAATAGATATGTCTGAAGAATAATTTTATATTCGGCTTCAATATAAAGGCCATTTTGAGTGGTGTAACATTGGCGCGGAGATAGAAACTGCAATAAAAAAGGTTAATAATTGATTTCATTATGCATGAATATGTAATCCCTTACAAGTCTAGTAATTGTAGAAATAGTTGCCACGATGTAGTATTAGTTTGTATCTATTAGAAGAAGAGTTCGCTTCGTTTTGTATGTTAACATAAACTAAGAATTATTCTTAAAAAAAACATACTGTAAATGTAGTATCTAAATAAATATTTTTTAGTTGTAAAGTTATTCGATTTGTATTTTTTTCCTTACCTATGATTTAACAATTCACAAAATAAAATTTAAATAAACTAATTTTATTAATATGTTAACTATGTGTACTTGTAATTTATTTCGAGTTTTTACCTTAAAGTATGCGGTGTTATATGGCAACAATACAAATCCTATGTAAGAAACAACGTATATTATAAGTAAAATACAAATATGTATATTTAGCCAACGAAAATTATTATCAAGCAAGTAATCCTGCATAGGGTCCTCTGCCAGCATAATTAAAATTATAATAATGTATTGGGTTTGGTCTTGCTGTTTGCAAACAATTGAGTAACATTTCGTCATGCTGCTGACTTTTTCAGAATAACCAACAATTCAGTCAGTTTTGACGAAACTTTAATCAGTTTTTTGCAACCAACAGTACTAGACTAAAGGTTATCGCACATTAGTCCGTCACAAAACTACACGGTGCGCCCCGTCAAAAAAAAACGGATAGAATTAAAACAACGCAAATGAATGAACAAGCGCCCATTGCACCAGCATACATAGCTCAGCGCAATGCTATTGGTTTTGTGATGGGGCGCACCGTGTCGTGCTGCAACGGGCTAATGTGCGATAACCTTAAGAATAAAAACACCATTTTTGTTTCTTGATTTAAGAAAGGAATCCTTAAGTTCAAGTAAGTACCGTTTTCATGTTTAATAAAATGACGTTTGATTTAAAGGTATTAGATGTTTACCACTAGAAAACGACAAATTAATATTAAGCTCGCTTTGCATTTATTTTAAGGAGAGGCCTGCTTTTATATCAAATTTATTTTTTCTCAATTCAAAGTTCTCATAAGTTCGAATAAAATAATATTCTTGAAACCATTTTTTTTTTTATTTGTTTCAAGTAATCAGCTTTCCTTTGTCGAAGGACATTAAATTTCTTCAAACAAGGAATTAATTTCTTGGGATATTGAGAAAATAATTTTCTTCGTCCAAGAAATTATTCATTTGCTTATATATAGGAACGAGAGGTACTTCAGTTGAGAAATTCTCACTTGATTCTAGAAATTACTTCTCTGTGTGCATATTTTCCATATTCCAATACATATTTTGCCTATTTAAATGCATATTTTATATTCTTCGAAGCATATCTTGCGTGCATATTTTGATATTTTTAGTGCATATAAATCCGGCCTTTCATTATTATAGGTAATGAGCAATTTAGTATAGCGGCCCCAACTTGGGCGCTAAATTTTTGTTATACGCTGCATATAACTAAGTAACGTGACAAACAACCCTTTCATTTAAATCATAAATTGAAACCATTTAGCGTTGGAGTCGCACAGCGTCAACACTTTTGAGTATAAGCGTGGGAAAATACCCCCTCCCCCCTCCCCACTCCCACAACTCGAAGCGGTGAACGCAAACACACTCCGGAAAAGTCCGGTTAGTCAGGTAATTTATATCCATCGCAACTTTTGCCAGTGTTGTAGCGTAATTTAAATAGAATTTGTCGAAGTGAGTGGCGATGTTGGAGCCTGGGGGTGCCTCTTGCGGGGATTATTTATGCGTCGCGCCGTCACCTATACGCAATATACTCCGGTATACTGGAGAGGAAAATTCGCGCGCTGTAAATTCGTGCGGCTTGCGCACCCTGTCGAGGTACCAAGCGGCAATTAATCATTCGCGACGAGGACTTTTTCTAACCGTAAAATTGTTAGGGAAGGCGTTAATTTTGGGGAGGAGGTGGGGAGGAGTTGACTTACCGTTAAATGGGAAGCGTGGAGCGGATAAGTTGTTTCGAAACGGTTTAGGAGTCTGGGAGGCGATATAACAGAGAGGGTTTTGAGTGTGGGTGCATACATTAAGAGAAATTTCATTTATTATGTCAACCTACATATCAAAATGTAATAGATACATTGTGGATTGTAAATTCATTTTTCCTAAATTAGTTGAAAATTGCATTAATTGAAATATATTTCCATTGAGATGTAAAATTATCTCTCTTTCTTTTAAGTTAATTATTATTGTTAGTGTGTGGTGGTGGTGGTGGTGGGGGCGAGGGAAGGAGTGCATCGGCATTTTAAGTATAAGTGTATACCCTTGCCAAAACTTAGTGACAATAAAAACTGATGGAACTTATACTTACTTTCCCAATGCAATTTCAAATTAAATTCATTTGCGCTTTTTGTCAATGTGAAATACATTGATACGTTAATAATTCCTTAATATCCAAACACGCATAACTCGAAAACTATAACATATAAACATTTAGCGCCTGGTATAATTTTACACCGATTTCCAACATTCAATTGTAGTCACATATCAATATATAGACTTTCTAATTAGTAGAAGGAAATATACTAGAATTTGCAACACAAATCGAGTCGAATTTCAAGATCAGTTTAAACCCCCGAAAGTTGTAGCATAGTAATATACCAGAGTAGCATTTACTTTTATGTAGCTACCTGTGAAATGCCCCTTATGCCACAATTTTAAAAAATCTTTAAAAGTTCCAAGAAGTGTTACCTAAAAAAAGTATCGATACAACTCCTGTTTATGTAATCCTTATCGAATACCTGCAATTCGCCAAGAAAATTTCCTATAAAAAATTCCTACGGAGAATCCCGACCAGATTGCCTTTCCATGCCATTGACCGAGACCGGGGGCCCGTTCCATTAGAAACTCCATTCCAAGTACCAGAGTTTGCCAAGCGTCGTGTCCTTTTCAAGTTAGTATTCCTTAGAATCACCTCACCTAAAACAGAATGGAATTAATTCAGTTCCCTTTCAATTTTAATCAGAAACTTATATTTTTGTGTAATTTATTTCACCATACGATAATCTGGGGTTAAATTTATATTCAACTGCCATTTAGTTTAGTTATTTTAGAAATTTTTATATGTAAGGGTTGTATAAAAATATCACCGAGTTGATCTCTGATAAAATAGTTATCTTTTACAAATATCGATAATCATAGATAATCGTTTGATTTAAAAATTTTAGTATTTGCCGTTTACAGATAGATGGCGCCGTTATTTATATGATATTTAATTTATTATATGACGTTTCGATAACCTCATTTTAGTCTTTAAAAATGCCAGGACAGTTTGAAGACGTGTTTTTGTATTAGAGATTGTCTTATATAGTATTTTACTGATTCCAATTTACGTACCTTGTGATCATAGAGTCTCAATTGATAAGGAAACATAGCATTTAGGTAAATAAATAAAGATTTAAGCTTGTTTTGGTTTGAAACGTTTCTTTTATTTGTACAGTAAGTGTTTCACATCGATTTTCGATATTTACTATTTCAAATGAGAGAGAGTGAGAGAGAAATGAATAAAACTAAGTATAACATAAACAATATGTCAATAGAAACACTTTGGAAAACTATCAAAGATATATTGCTAACTGTAGCAGAAGAAACCTGTGGATTCAGTAGAATAAATAGGAATAAAAAACAAACAAATTGGTGGACGAACGAAATAAAGGAAGAAATAAAAGTTAAAAAACAAAAATGGAAGATATATTTGGAGTAACAAAACTAGCGAAACATATGGGAGATATAAAGAGCAAAGACTAAAAGTCAAAGAATTAGTAAACGCGGCAAAACAAAAATCGTGGCAAGATTTTGGGGAAGCTATGGAAAGAGATAGTAAAGGAAATCAAAAATTATTTTATGGAGTGTTAGAAAGCATAAGAAAAGGCAAGCAAAATAGAAGTATCTATGTAAAATCAAAGGAAGGAAGAATATTGAAAGAGGAAGAAAACATAAGGAAGCGATGGAAAGAATATTTTGAAGATTTACTCAACATGGAAATAACAGACTCAGTAAATATACAGGAGGAAAATGAGATTTACACAGAAAACAATGAGACCGCAGAGGACGATGAAATAACCACAGAAGAATTATTAGAAATGATAAAGATATTAAAAAGAGGAAAGGCAGCTGGAAATGATGGAACTACAACTGAAATGCTGAAAAATATTGGACAAACTGGAATAGAAGTTATCAAGATACTATATAATAAGATATGGAAGGAGCAAAAAATACCAGAGGACTGGGAAGTCGGAATACTGCTACCCTTGTATAAAAAAGGAGACAATAAAGAGTGTAAAAGTTATCGTGGAATTACCCTACTGAGTACTATGCTAAAGGTATACGAGAGGATTCTTGAGAAAAGATTGAAAGTAACAACTGAAGTACAACTTGAAGAGGCACAGTGTGGTTTCAGGAAGGGTAGAGGAGTACAGGATAATATATTCATATTGAAACAACTACTAGAGAAAAATACAAGTAATGATAACATATATGTGGCTTTTATAGACATAGAGAAGGCTTTTGACTGTATACCAGGGATCTGATATGGAAAGCTTGATAAAGAGCAATAAATAGCAAATTAAAAAACGCAATTGCTAGTATATATCATAAAACCAGAAATTATGTCAGAGTGGGTGCAATGCAGTCGGAAGAATTTTTAACTAAGGAAGGATTGCGACAAGGGGGAGTACTTAGTCCTACACTCTTTAGTATAGTCCTTGATGACATCTTGAAAGAGATTAAAAAGAAAACAAAGAATTACAAATAGGTATAAAGACATGAGTAGTGGAAATCGCGGAAAGTGCCTTTGCCGACGATTTGGTGGTGTACGCGGGGAATATAAAGGATCTGCAAGCAAATTTAAATATTTAGGAAACAGCATTGAAAAAGAGAAATATGAGGATAAATGCAGAGAAGACTAAAGTTATGTCAATAGGGAAATACGATAGGAAAATAACAATTCATATAGATGGAAATATTATAGAACAAGTAGAAATATTTAAATATCTGGGAATAAATATACATCAAGAAGGTAAAGAGGAAGCAGAAATTAACAACAGAATTGAAAGTGGGATAAAATTATATTACGCAATGAACAATGCTTTTATAAGGAAGAAGGAGATTTCAAAGAAAACAAAAATAACGGTGTTTAACACAATATTTAAACCTATATTGACATACGGCTGTGAGAGTTGGATCTTGAATAATCAAACTAAGAGTAAAATACAAGCGTTGGAGATGAGGTATTTAAGAGCGGTTAAAGGGGTCACCCGAACTGATAGAATAAGAAATGAGAAGATAAGAGAAGAATTAGGAGTAGAGCCGATTTTAGAAAGCATAGAGAGACAGAAATTGAAATGGTTTGGACACATGATACGTATGGAAGAGGAAAGACTGACGAAAAGAGTATGGCTGGCAAGATCAAGATACAAACGAAAGAGAGGCAGGCCGAGAAAAACATGGGATAAGTACAGTAGAAGAAAGTTTGAGAAAAAGAGGAATATCCTGGAATGAAGCAAGAAGAATGCAAAAAACAAGAAAGAATGGTCAGCGTTTATCTACAATAAGAAATAAAAATGTTTGTGTTTAGAATTTACCTTTACACCCATAGGGTAATTAAGGTTACTGATTATATATATATATATACTTATTTCAAATTTTAATAAACCGAGAAGGGGCTTTGAGGGTGGCCCGTTTAGGTGAAAAAATGACCTATGCGTTAATAAGCGTCCGGGAGTACGATTCTGACAGACGATCTGGTCCCCTTTGAAGCGTCCCGTGCCACTAGCAGGTAGGAGTCACTTTCCACAGTTTTTTTCACTTACTTAGAGAGGTCGCTGGGTGTATTGAAACCACTATTTTAATTAATTTGATTTGTTTTGAAAAAAAAAAAAAATATCGTAAACGGACAAGCCTAAATAAAATAATATAAATTTCAATATATATTAAATTAGTATTGGGAACTATAAAAAAATTAAATTTAGAAATCCCGGGCATTGTGTTCTGAGGAAACAGAGCAATGTATATAAAGGAGTGCTTAGGAAAAGTATATCTTAGACAGAACTATGAAATATGGCGGCTGGTGTGGGCATGAAAAAATTGCAAAGATGACAGCTACGGAAAGCAGTCGCTCGCTAAAGGTGATATGTTCTAATGGGAAGACAAAAATTAATAGAGGATCACAATCGATCTGAACAGGTTGTGGTTGAAACACGTCTACAGCCATACTAATTCACTGTAAATCTAGAACTGCGTTATTGCATATAACCCCAGGGACGTATGACCTTATTGGAAACATGGATCGTATCTAAACCATTACAGGATGACGTATATCATCACTTAATGAACGTTTGAATGTTATTAAGTGATTTCCATGCATTATTGTTAATGTAATTTACTTCTCGCTCACATAAATAATTACTTAATTACTCGTTCTCCATAAACACTGCAACATACTCGCTTATGTCTGCATTCGGTTCATTTAATTTAGTCTGAAGTAGAATAAATGTAAACAAACTGTAATATAGTTCACTCTAGAACCGAGTCGGAAGACCATGTTACGCATGCACCAAGTATTTACAGCCTGTTGACTTTTGCCGTCCTTCCCATTCCCGATAGAACTCAGCGTGGGAGGGGTCGGCGGATTTTCGTTTGTTTAGGTGTTTGTCGACGCCGAAACAAGCACCCGGTCGCGCTCGATTAGACTTATCGGCACCGCGAAACTGTACGGATACAGCGCCATTCGTGAAACTTTACAGCGAGCCAGCGAGACGGTATTAACGGAATTTTATCGTCTGCATTCACGACCGATAGAGATATATATACTTTTATACTTTCCACTTTACGATGGCTAGGTATTTATAGGTTAGTTAATCCGGGGAACGATGCGATGGGCGGCGCCGCTGTGCAATTTACGGGCCGTGGATTTAGCGACATCTAGTAATTGCGGGGGATATTAAAGATATACGCTATAGGGATGGGGAAATGATGAAATTCGCTTCGCTACGACGCGATGACGTTATACGAGAATAATGAATCCGTAATTCGATGGCGGACTGAACGAAAATATGGGGAAACTTTGACGCGAAGGTGTCATCGTCAGGATTTATGTGCCGATAGATGGCGCTAATGTGCGTAAGTGAAATTTACGACCTTGTTGGCAACGTGGAAAGAAAAAAAAATGGCATCATAATTACTCGTATGGATGCCCATAATGCAAATTACCATTTAGATAATTTGTAGTGAGGTGTATAATTACATTTTCGCTATACGGTATTCTATTTAGTACTCATCCAAGCAACAAATAGAAATCCGAAATGAATACATTGCACAGGTGTCTCACGAAGACTGGGTCTTTGATTACAGCTCTATTTTTAACTTTAGAACAAAAAAAAAGTCTTTTATGATAACACCAGAAAGATCCAAAGATCGCACGAAGGGGAATAAGATTTTCCCCGAGTAACGCACTTTAATGGTGCTATGCCAGCAAGCAAGTGGTGGGAAGAAGTGTTGTTGAAAAAAAAACACTCAATTCGTCGTACATCGAAGTGAGGCAACGTCGAGGCAGGAGTCAGAATCACAGATCACTCATATATAGATATGTACTGGTAAAATCCCTCCGCTATTATTTGGGCACATTTTGGGGGCATGCTGGAGAAAGGGGAGCGGGGGGACCTCACAGGTATGCAACCATATTAATGGTACGCATTAGAGACGTGTATAGAAGGCATTGGATGTTTCTCGGTCTAATTTGACGCCATCTTTGTTAGTGATACACTTGCTCTTGTGGTCTCTCATAGAAATTTGTGTTGTTAATGCACGAGTGTTATATTCAAGTGAATAGGATCCTTTATTTAATTAATCGTTGTGGTTTACCAATCAGGAGTTTTGTTTTTATTTTTCTTAGTTGGAGTATATTTCATTATTATGTCAAGTAGTATAGGTTAAATCATATAACATTTGTAGTTTCAATTTAGTTACTCTAAGCACTTCCTATGGTGACGATTTTGTAAATGACAGCTTTGTAATAGGTACTTCGAGCAGTTATTTGAAACAGTTTCCCATTTATTAATTTCAACTTGCCACAGATTAACTTAGAGCAGGATGTACTGTCGAAAAAGGGAGATGTTGAAAATACAAGCCCAAAAGAATATATAAGCATAATTCGAAGGAGACGGTAGAGGGAAGTGATGACTAATTCAAAATTACTTTTACATAATCGTAAATACCAAAGAAACACCGATAAAGGCTGAGTCTCCGACGGGGCGACTGGGACTTTGCTTTTTTCTTGGTGTTAAAGAAATGAAAATTCCAACAGCACCATCAAGTGATGTGTATACAATTGTTCGGAGGCTTTAGAGAGGTTTTTTCTTGTGGGAGAGAATGCCACCAACCTGGTATGCTTTTCACATCCGAAAGTGCATAACATATAATCATTAAAAATAACATGTATTTTCAGTAAAAATGTATTTTTAGCAAATTAATTTAACATAACATGTGCAAAAGTGTTAGTTTAAATTCTTTTACATTTTCCATGAGAACTTTACTAAAGATAGACTGTTAAGAATTGCTTTACATGTTTTTTTCTTTTTTTTTAATTTCTATCTAAAACAAGAATAACTTATGTCAAAATAGCGAAAATGACATTACTAAGGAAGTATATTTTCAATCTTGTAATTTTTTTAGTATTTTCCACAAAAGTAATAATATTGAATTGTTTTTCATGTTTTAAGTAGATGTTGTTACATGTTGTGTATTTTCTTTCCAAAACATTTGTATTACATTGCATTGTTTTATAGGTATGTATAGGCATTGTATAGTAATCAAGTTATAATATATAATATGCTTATCTATTTTATTGCAATGTAATATTAAATTCAATAGGGGAATCAAAGCAAGTGCATGAAATGTAAGTGTGTTAAAATTATATTCTTAATCGTCTAATATTTATATTTGATTGATATATGTTTGTTTTTACATTGCTATAGCATTAACATTTTAAGATTTGACTGACATTGTTATCCTGAAATTACATAAACTATAAATTTATTTTTGTTTATTTTTGACGAACTTCTTATTCCTTCAAATTATTCAAATTCACAATATTTGATACAAATGAAGGAATGAGAAGCTGAAAGTATAGTGTAATTGTGAAATTGAGTAATGTGTATTTTAGTTTGAGAGACAGTGCATATCATACTAAAAACACATTAACTCTTTTTCATGAATTAGTCGCTTATGCTATTTAGCTCTGGCAATAAATATACCTATGAGAAATATACGTGTACTACTGGTTGCCCGCACCATTATTTCTTTACCCTATCTGGTGCATAGCCGCTATCACATAGGAAGCCTTTTTAACGTTTAAGATAGATATCTACATGTAAGTGATCTGTGGTCAGAATGACCGTGCGAAACGGTACACGGTAGCTTATATAGTTTCAGCCGGACAGCGCGCAACTTCGCCTAGATGCACCCTGCGCCAATGGGATGCGAGCACGTGCACGTGCACGTGCGATCGATAATCTGTTTGTTTGCAATTTATTTGCATTAGACCGAAATTGTCTTTAAAATGAAAATAGAATAATTAATTGCGAAACTATTTGTGGATGAATTTTAACGAAATTTAACAGGGTGATGCGGCAGATGGGATAGAATAATTAGACGGTTTAAAATTTGGAAAAATATGCAAAATAAAGATGTCGGCGACAAAAAGCATCCTTGAATGCCAATTTGGCATTGTGCCACACAACTAATTAACGAATTTCTTAATAACTAATGAATGTAATTGAATTTTACTAGTACAGAATGAAAAATTACCCAATTATGAAACTATTAGCGGACGCAATATTTAACAATTTGGAATTTAAGCAAAAATATAGCGAAATAAAAATGGGTTCGTTAACTAATGGAGAAATATACGGTAAAATACGTTTGAAATGAGTGTTTTGTAGGAAAGCGATTTGACGTGTAACAAATGTTTTAAGCGAACGACCGGTTTCGCGTTATAACTCATCATCAGGTCTTAATGGTCTAAAAAATCTAACTAATTAAAATTTCACTTTCAAATATAGAGAACTCTCATAATTGTTTTTCATATTCTATTTCAAACATTTTCTTCAACTAGTTTTTACAATTACATCTTATTTACAACTTCCATTTTAGTTGGTTTTTAAGAACGTACATGAGCTACGTTCTTGAAAACGCAGTCGTAGCCTCTTGAAGAATTGCCATGTACTTCTCCAGAGCTGTCAGAGATTGACTTTTTTTTCTGGGGCCATCTAAAAACAGTAATGTATAATACTCAACCTCAAAGTATTCGTGATGTTATTAGGCATAGAATAGTGGAGGTGTGTGAACAGATTACCCAAGAGACGTTTTAAAAAGTGTAGGTGGAGATCGAACATTGGGTTAACCTTGACCAATAATAATATATTTCACCATAAATCACAGCTTAGTGATATTTGCTTTGTCAAAACATCATACAATTAGGTTGCGACACAAATATAAATACAAATACAAAACACAGAAGTAAAACTTGTTGTCAAAATATTACCCTAACGACATGTTAGGAGTCCAAAAATTCAGTGAATGGATAAAAAAAAAATCCAAAAGGTAATGTCTAACAGAGGCTCTAAACAATCCGATGTTCCCAATAGCCCTCAAATCAACCTGTGGCATCCCAACTTCGGGGTGGGAGGGCACACTTACACTACAGGCACGATGCTGCAAATGCCCACGGACAGCATGGCAACCGAAATTATCTTCACTGAAAAAATCTCCATATCGAACAGAGACCAGGCACGTAGTGAGATCACTGCTATCGATAACTGGTTCACGGAAGGATCCAAATCCAGTCAGTGCACAGGAGCCGGTATTTGTGGGCCCAGTCCTAATCAATGGATATCCCTAAGCCTGGGGAAGCACTACAATGGTCTTCCAGGGAGAGGTATTCACCCTTGCCAGCTGTCAGAAATGATTGCAAAAGGGGGTTACATGAGAAAGAAATTATTATGATGATTAAATAATGCAGGCTGTCATTAAGGCAGTCTTCGAACCCCGTAACTAGGTCAAAACTAGTTAGGGACTGTCAAACAATCCCTCAATTCACTGGCACGAGACTTAACACGGTGTCTCTTGATTTGGGTGCCGGACATGAGGATGTAATGGCAATGTCACGAGCCGCGAACTAGCCGAGAGAGGCTCTAAGAGACACTTATGGGTTCAGAGCCCGTATGTGGGATTGCTAAGGATTCCGCAAGAAGGGAGTTCTGGACCTGATTAGATAAAGAAAGTACGAAGAAATGGAGGTCCACTGAAGGTCAACTCCATACCAAAGCGCTAATAGGGGATGGGGATGCTAGAATCTCTGATAAACTACTCAGGCGCAGTAAGAAAGATGTTAAACATTACTGGCTGGTAACTGGACACTGTCTCCTGAAAAGCATCTATACAACACAGGCCGGGTAAGCGAACCGTGGTGTAGAAGATGCGAATTCTACAGGAGGAAACGAGTTTACATGTAATCTGCACATGTGAGGAATTGAAGGTACCAGGCAGAAATATTTCGGAGAGATTTATTGGAGCCCTCGAAGGTTCTCAAGTTCCCACTAGGCAAGATAGTGGGCTTTATAGAGAACACCAAGCTGCTCGAGTGGAAATAAGAGGATTAATAGGGATAGCACAATGAGCACCTAGCTCAAGTGCCCGGATTTTAGGTACCCAATGAACGAATGGAGATCATTTTCAACATCTGTTGAACTAACAAGTAAGTACTTCATTTTTTGACGCTAATAATATAATTTTCACTAACATTTTTAAACTTTAAAAGGGCATAATTTGGAAAAAAGAATTTTAAAAGTTATTCCGGATGGCTGGGTTTGAAATGAACAGCTTTATATAAACGTTGTTTCAGAAAAGATTATTAGCAGAATTTCTTTTTACTAGTTACCTGTGGGATTGGACTATGACTATGTTTAAGATATGTATATTTGTTGAAATAAATGCAGGCGGGCTTAAATACAGTAATTCGGTGTTTGTTTATCTAATGTGTTGCATTTGTTGAATTTTATGCCTTTCTGGATGCCTTTTCTATTTTTTTTTTTGTGTTTAGTTCACTCCTTATACCTTCTTAATCGAGTGTTCCAAGAATATCTCATTAAAGTAAAGCACTTTAGAGTAGGTCTTCGAGTAGGATGGGTTGTATTAGCGGTCGCAGAAAGGGTATGAAAGGCATCTAAGCGAACGCCTCAGCTAAATGCATTAGCAGGACTCCCGACTTAGTCCCTCTACTGTCCCAGAAGCGTTGGAATGTGTATTATCGAAATTTAATGAAAGACCCGAGACCCAAATCCGTTATTTACTTGTTAAACAACAATGAAGATTTTCGGAAGAGATAACTTGCGATGGAAATTCCAGGGTGTCTATAAATATCTCTACAGGGAGCTACTTTGAAATAAAATAAAGTATAAAGAAGTAACTATCGACGATCGTTCATTTTAAACCCGAAAAAGGATCGATAAATAGAATATCATCAACAAGGGCGAAACGTTTCGATTAACTTATCATACCGGCCTAAAATGTGAGAGCGAATGGGACTTTCCGCGCAATTAACCCTGCTACCTTTTCGCCAACGATCCGATAAGCCGACGGGTAACGGAATCTGCCCCTGATTGAATGGCTTTCTTCTGTCTCTTCGCATAGCGGTGCGAGAAACACTGATGCGCAGTCGAAGCGCTCTGGCATCCGTTCGAACGAATACATACATCCAGATAGATCTTTTTTTTTTGCCAGCGTTTCCCGGCGACTTAGGAAATAGACGGGGAATAACCGAGAATGGTTTTCGATAGGTAAATATATCTGCCTCCCAACCCTCGCAGCCGTATCGGGATTGGCCGCCATCCAATCGTTGCCAATTTCCACGATCGGACGGAAATGCACTTTTGCTGTTTACGTTTTCCGCGGAATTAGGAGATTTCCGAGCGGATAACTGGAGGTCCAAATCGGACGGGGGAGAAGTGATTATCGTGATAGAATTGAGTGAGCAAATAGAAATATTAAACGGAATAAATGGCTCTCAAGTCCTACGTATTCCCTTGGTTATTTTAAAATTCCTTCTTCAAAGATGGATTTGCCACTCGACTGTGGGAGTTGGGATGTTACGGCTGTCGGATGCAATTTTAGTCACTTCAAAACTATGTGTTACAAAAGGCGTTTCAACTGAAACGAGCCACCTCAAATAATTCTTTAATCTGCTATGATTATTACAAAATTCCAAAACCTGTAGTTGTCATAATCAAGGAAGACAGCATTTTAATACGGGCTTGAGATGTAAAATCATTTCTGCCCCCACTTTTAAAATTAAATAGAGAATATGAAATCTTGTGATCACTCATTCAATGATCTTTTGAATCCCTTGACGCAACATATCAAGAAATATTTAATTAATAGAAGGGTGGTGTTACACTGCGACCTAAAAATCTATGTGTCCTCTATTCTGCTGCTTTACAGCTGGCCTTCCAATCCTATTCCTTTTAGAAAGTGTAGGATGTCAGAGGCCCAGTCTAGGTAGTCTCCCTCTCGATTTCACATGCTCCCAGGTACAATGCCCTCGAGTTGCACAGTGCTACGCAGGTTTGAGAGGAGTGGAGTATGTTTCATCCTTTCCCACAAAATCTGCATTCAGGATCTTTTCCAATCCAGCTTACTCAGGGTCCTTTCAGTCTACATGGCCTGAAAGTATTCCTGTTAATATGCGAACATTGTTCCTACTCAGGTGATGCATTCTGTAAACTCTTCTTGGTTATATTGTTCCAGAAGAATTTTACTTTGCCTCATTCCTGGAGATTTTCCCAGTACTGGTTTTCTCTGCTTCCATTTCCATTTTTTTTACTGCTACTTAACCGCAAAAGGGTTCAGGCCTACAAAAGCATTCCATCCACTTTTTTGCGAGGTTATCCGTTATTTCGTTTCTTCCACTCCTGTGACCCGGAACCCACAGGAGGGTACTTTATTTCTTTTGCCTAGCTCATTTAGTTTCCCTAGGCATTCCCAGACCATCTTGGAGCTGATTCATATGAGTTCAGCGCCTTGATGGCTGCTTAACTTATAGACAGATGATAATCTCCTGCTTCCTATAGTTCTTATCCATAGTGAACTGAACACATCTTCCAATAGCGTGTATTCCGCATGAATATACTGGTTTTCCAAGTTTTGGAAATATGTATTCTAGGCCCATATATTCCTATTCCATTCTTCTGCCGTTTTGGAGCCATCAGTGTACCATTGATGCATTTCTATTCAAGCTTCAAGATGTGTTATGATCCCACTCGCTCCTGTTACTTAGCTTTATGGTGAATCTTTCACAAAGCTAATTTTTTTAACAATATCATCCCGGGCAATATCCAGGTTTGATCACCGTCAGGAGATTGAGGCCTATGCCTAATCATTCTCCTTGACATTCTTAGTGCGGAGAGAATTGAAATGATTTACATCTATGGAGAAAGTGTAGGAATATCGATGATGCTGTTAATCTTTATTCACAACGTTTTCCCAACAAGGTGCATCGCGCGCTTCTTTTACCGAGTCGTCAACAGTTCTCTACAAGAACTTACAGCCAAGAAAAACTAATCGCCGAAAAACAATTGCTAGAGAAAATAATGAAATCGCGGTATAGCTGTAGTAGCTAATAATCCGCACATTGAGAAATAGCTCGCGGATTAGATATTTCTCAGTCCCACTATCTGCCAAATTTGAAGCGTAGGAAATATTATCCATTTAGAGTTTCCATGCATCAAGAATTTCATTGCATATTTTTCAAAATCGAGTGCATGTTAATGGCGTTCAACGATACAAGATAATCCTTTTTATGTCGAGTATTATTTCTGACGAGCGCACATTCACAAATCACGTACGTAAATCGCACACATGCATTACTGGAGTATCGAAAATCCCCCTATTGGTTGCGCCAAGTGAAACATCAACATCTTGGAACGTAAAGTTTTTGTGGAATAATTGCAATAAGCTTATTGGTCCATATTTCATCGATGGTAACTTAAATGGTGAAAAATATCGAAAACATCTTGCAGAACGAACTTCCAGTGTTACTGAAAGGCCTTCCTTTGAGTACGACAAACAATTTGGTTCCTACATGACGGTTGTCCAGCACATTATTCAAGAATAGCACGAGAAGTATTAGATCGAGCCTACAATCGTCGATGGATCAGATGAGGTGGAGCGGCCCAATCTGTTACGAATCAAAAAAAAAGTTTTCAAACCAAACTACATGCTGATGGCGTGATAACCCGAATCTGCATACAAAATGGGGATTTGTCATTGCAGATTTAAGATTTCTAAGTCCCCCTCCCACTCTGGGGTGGGTGAGATGAGGGGTTCGAGTTCGCACCATTCAAATCTTATTAAGATCTTTTTTGATTTGATGCATTGTTTAGAGATTTTCTTTGTCTCAGATAAAAGACTCACCCTGTATATAAAACGTTTCAGAAAAATATATTATGATAGAAGCAGATTTCACTTCTTTTATCCAGTTTATCCATCTTCTCACAACGTAAATTAACTAACAATGTTTTGTTAACAATTTTTATTTTATTGTTTATATATTTGACGTATTATTTTTTTCTATTTAGACTTGGAACGACATTAGTATAAGATAATATTTATTAACACTACTGCGTTAATTCCTCTCTACGCCATAGTTCTCAGTTACTGGCTTTGTTTAAACTGCACAAAAAAAGTATGTCGACTATACCCTCACTAGACCATCAACTATTTTTTTTCCTAGCTGTCTACTCGTCGAATTGAGCGCAAAATTAACGGAAAACAGTGACGTTGGCATATTATAGAGAGGAAGTCGAGCAACGGCAGCAACAACAACAACAAAAAAAAATAGAGTAACCATGTCGTATCAGGTCCGCGCGGCATGCTTTTTGCGTGTCTCGCGTGACGAGCAAAAATTTTTAATTGACAAGGAAGCGTTGGCGTCCGGATTACCGTACAGCGAACAGGGTTTAAATTCAGCGCGGACTTGGGACGAGACAAAAAAGACGGGAACAGTAAGTGCGGGATTATTTATAAATTAGGCGATTTTTTGCCCCGGGGTATATCCGTAGCGTCTTTTTTTCCCTGCCCCCGCCAGCTCCGTCAACGTTGCGAATTTAGTTTATATACGCCTTTTATCGTTGTCCTTCGGATTTGAGGGGCAAAAAAGTTCTTGTTCAAAGGCTCTCTCTTTTTTAAAATATGCCCGATCGTGTTGGGAAATTTCGCCTTCCAGGAGACGTAATTAAAGTGATTAGAATGATTTTTCGCTGTCAAGTTTGTTTTGGTCCCTTTTTTTCTTGCCCGTTTGTTTGTTTGCGCCCTTCGCAAGTTCAAAGTTGCCTAGTTTAAATCGAGTTCCTTAATTAGCTCTCGATCTTATTAGCTTATACTTCAAACAACTAATAAATTTTCATTATAACTCAGGCAATAATGCAGTTGTCCGGTTCGGGGTAAAAATCATCTTGACCTTTGAAATAAGATTTTCCTTAAGTTATTTACAAAAGGGATTTATAAAATCGGTTGTAATATATGTGGCAGAATTTACATTAGATAAACAAAGCATGTGATCGGAACTAGGTTTAAGGAGTACATAGAAAGTTATTGCTATGGTATATTAGAATCATCCAGCGTTTCGCAATAATTGGTATGGAAGATACTTATATCTACATTATTAAAAAGGAATGTTCTATTTTACTAGATATTTTTTTTAACTATTAGATATAATAGAAAAAGGATATAATATGTAGCAGCAGACAGCTAGACGATGTCCAGGATGTTAGGTAATCTCTGCATTTGGCAGTCCTTCAAGGCATTTTCCTTAGAATTTTCCCTTCAGGAAGCAAGATGATTAGCAGTGATACACCTACACATCGAAAATGATATTAGAATTTGTATAGTATATTATTACAATAGCTATTGACAGATCAATTTGGATCCACGTTTAATTCGAGTGAACAGTTTATTATTTTTACTGTGTATTTATTTCTTTAAATTTTGTTTAATAAGTTTTTATATGCATTGGCAGACCAATTGCTTTGATATGTCAACTGAAAGACAGGTTAAAATTGCTGGAAATTGAGTTCTGTAATAATTTCATGTGTATAAATGGTTGCCTACCTTTTAGGCACAGTAATGAATTTTTAAGATTGTTAATTTATATAGTAATAAGCGTTTAAAAATTTCAAATGTATTTTCTCATAATTCAGAGACACTTACTTTATAATGTGACAAGTGTAAGTGATTCCAGATTTTAATTTATTTATTTTCACTTCGTTGAAACATACGATAGTTCTTGCGACACACATGGCCAGTCTCATATGTAAAACAATGGAGGTTCCTCATTTCGTTATAATAACGGATTTGACAGACAGTTGTCTCCTTGACGAAGACAATCGCTTTCAAGTCAGTTAAAACATTTTCAATTCGAACCATTCACTAACCGAGCTTGTCGAGGCAGACGTATTTCAGTTTGTTCTCTAAAATTAACGGCTATTTCGATAAAATCCAATTTATTCCAAATTTTCAACCTAAAAAAATAATTGTTAAGTTTAAACAAAAGTTTATCACAAATTATTATTCCAAAATACACACGATTTTGGATAATTTTTCTTCAACGAACAATTTTTCCGAGTAATGTTTCCGTCCTGAAGCGACCCATCCTCTCTGCCCTGATGTATCTACGAAGGTACGATGGCCCATATCCGACCTAACAGTCCTGACCACCGATGATACGCAGAATTCGGCCTGTAAAAAGGTACTCCCGTCAAAGCTACCTAAAAAATAAACGTATATATTCAATTTCTAATCTAAATTGAATGTACTTATAAGAAATTTTATTTTAATCCTTTCTGCAAAAATTTGAAGGTTAGAAAATCGTTGTAACATAGCTAAGCGGTCTCCAGTTACTTTGGGGAAATTTGTGTAATTATTATAAGTATTTGTTATTTTTACGTTACGAACCAATATCCAGTGATTTACCATCAAGGTGTTACTCTGTATCAACACGTCTCTTCAAATCTAACATAACTCGTTTGAACGTCAGAAAACGCGGGATTTTAAATTTATTTTCAACGTATTTAAGGCGAAACTATTTGAATTTGAATTGCAAAGGTGGAATTACTTAATGAAACTTTAGTGTTATATTAATAACGGACTCACGACTTACCTGAGATAAATATCCAAAGATTTATGTCTGATTATAAACAAATTCACATTTAGTAATTTCTTTATTAAATAAAATCACTTTATTCGCACTTAATGTTTCATTACACATAAGGGATGAATACGATTGAGCATAACATTATCATGCCTATGAGATTATTAAACTGGTCTTTTACATTGAATTTGAGGGAGAGAACATTGACAACATCATCCTACCACATCTCTATGGTACTGATTAATATATAAGAGAGTTAACGAGCTATTCAATATTTTTTTATGTCACCGCCCCTCGATCGGAAATTTCTCGCCCTGCCATGCCATCTGCTGTGAGACAGAACACTTCTAAAATCAAAATTATTAAGGTCAGATGACCTGGTATATATAAAACTTGAATTTTTTTCTAATACAATTAATGTATTTCTTTTAAATTTATTTTTTAATCCGGGCTGTTATGCTACTGTGTCGGTAACAATTAAATGATATCGAACAAAAACACATAGTAAACCTGAATTAGTAAAAATGACAACCAACCAAAGGAGCATAAGAAAACTAATGCGAAAAGTCGATAATAACGGACAAGTTGCTTATAGCATCAAACATTCATAGCATTGGTAAAATCCTGCAAATATAGATCAATATAAAATAAAATCGCTGTAAGCCTCGTAGCAGTAGTGCATCGAGGTTAGGTAGGACTAACTAGAGCACCACTGGTAATTAGCGTCAGTGCAGAAAGTCATCCGATCCAAACAAGTTGTGCATGTCTGTCTGCGACTGGAGTCTCAATTCACGCCTAACTATATTAAGTATGATACTGAAATGGCTACAAATAGGGAAGGTGTTTCCCATAGAAGAAAAAGGTGCAATTTATGCTGTATAGAAACTAGTGACATTATAGGGCAATCATCTGTAGAGAACATAACTTGTCAAGTTCGAAGCCGTAACGATAATTTGGAGGAAATCGGGAAAAAATTAATTCGCATTGTAAACAAAGGAAACTGCGTCAGAGCGTTCATGATGGATTACAGAGATTTTTGAGCTCGTAATAATATTTATGCATGCGAAAAAATTCTGGTGAAGTCAAAGTTTATAAACAGACGCTTACAGATGATTGATACAACTGTATGGCCAAACATTAGAAAAAATATCGTGAAGAAGACATATCAATACCGATGAGACGGGTCTCTTGTTAAAACTTAACTCCTACTACGACATTAAAATTTAAAGGCGAAAGGTGTTTAGTTGACTAAAGAGAATATTATTAACAGTTAATGTATCTACGTGTTGTTGTATTGGCCGGCCAAACATGACCCCGTAAATCGAATCATTTTCAGGAAAAGAAGGCTTCACACCTCTTTTTAGCGTTGGAGCGGTAATATGAAGTACTATATAGTCATTTCCAGAATAATCCTACAAACATGTATACCTTTTTGAGCCCAATCATCACGACAGAATTAGCGCTATTAGAACCTACAATTTGACAATCTATCTAAACTTGCCCAACAATCCTATCTAGAAAACTGGTAATCACAGTGACAGACATACCTGAGCGTCTATTACGATTCTATTTTACCTTGTAACCAACGTATTGACCGCATAGGTATAATAAAGTTACCTCGAATTGCTGTTAATGTTATCCTAAAAGAATAATCAGTGTTAGGAAATTAATTCCATCACAAATTAATGACAATATTTCGCGAATTATTCTGCAATTTTCCACCTGCGTTTCTTACTGTATATATAGCTTCATAACATATTAGACGCGATGCCCGCAAAACATGCTTCTACAAATTGAATCATTTTGAAAAAAATAACGCGATTCTATCTCATTTTATTGTCGCAGCAGTAAGCGAAGTAGTAAATAGCTTTTTCGACTCAACCCGACCTCCAATTGGCATCCTGAGTTTAGCATATATTGCACAAAGTCCGGATATTTTTGACACCCGAGATCCATCCGAGATACGCGAAGATTTGACGTTTCTCGGGTCGCAGCGGCGTTCCGTTAGCGCCGAGGTTAAAATCGATCAAAATTTCGGCGAATTTTCTCGTTTCTAAAGAAGTCTTTCGCAAATTCTCGATGTAAGAAATTTATTAGTATTACCAAATATTATACCAGTATACATATGGTCAAAGAAATGTTCCACGGGCGCACTATAAGTGTCACCACCAGCATTTTCTAATGTTGTGCATTTGTAGTGGTAATATATTTCCATAAGAGATATATTACCACTTGTGGTGCCATCTATAGTACGCCAGTGGAACATTTCTTTGACCATATGTATACTGGTATAATATTTGGTAATACTAATAAATTTCTTACATCGAGAATTCGCGAAAGACTTCTTTAGAAACGAGGAAATTCATGCAGCTGTGTTTTTTACCCCAAAACACAACTTCCAGATCAGGGGATCACTAAATTATTGAAAACTTTTCGTAAATTTCTGGTAACGAAATGATCGAATATGACAATAAAAAGCGCAAGAAATTGTATAATCTGGCTTGGAATCGATACGCTGGCGAAACCCAATCAGAAATAATTACCGATTCAAGGCTGTTTGTATCTCAGAATACAACATTCACGAAATTTGCCGGTATCTGAACCGTTCAATACAGAATATGACTTACCTAAAGCACATTAAAAATGCAGAGGATAATGTTAGTCCATTAGAAGAATATCTTATTAATGATCTAGATAATTATCGTCCTATATCCATTTTATCAACTTTTTCTAAAATTATTGAAACAATAATGAATGCTAAAATTTTTAATTATTTTTTAAAACATAATTTATTATCAAAACATCAGCATGGTTTTGTTCCAAAACGTTCAGTTAACAACAGCTTTATTAATTTTGTTAGGAAATTCATAGAATCCTTTGATAATAGATACACCTTGCATGGCTATGCTAATAGAATTTATCTAAAGCTTCGATTGTGGTTGATGCATTCTATAATTATTATATAGCTGGAAAGGTAACGGCTACCTGCAGGTCAACCTTGGATTGGTTTAAAGGTCATATTACTGATCGACATCAAAAAAGTTGTTTGTAAATTGTGGGCCTCGATAGATGTACGATTCAACATGGGGTGCCTCAAGGGATCTGCGACTGGGACCTACCCTTTTTTAATTTATATAAATGATATATGTCACTGAATGTCAGTGATGTTATCACGACGTATGGGAGGGTGCACTTCCGCCGCGAAATATTTCTAATTCAAAAACCTGCCCTTAGAACTTTATTAAGCCTTGACTCACGCGCCTCTTGTAGAAGTGCTTTTAATGAACACAAAATCTTAACTTTTTACGAGTTTATATCTATGAAGTTTATAGTTGCATAAGCATCGTAGGAGTTGACGACAGGTGTCCATAATTACAATACAGAAATATTTAATTATTTGTTACCACCAAACATAGAACTACAGTTTTTCAAAGGAATTTAATATACAGATGTAAGCAATATAATAAACTGCCTTGAATATAAAAAGCAGTTGATAACCTGAAAGGATTTCAAAAAGCAAGTTAAATGCTATCTTTTGATATGAGCTGTTATTCAGTTGCCGATTTTTCTTAATAATAATATTTAGTTGAATTTAAGTAAATCATTATTGGTGTTTGTATTCTGTTGACATATTCATCATTGTCTTTTTTGTTTGATACTTGTTCTGAAATAATATATCTATTTCTATCTACTATAAAAATTTAATTTAGAATTTCAAAAACAGATCTCGCTGAGTATGTTTGGGACGCAGCTATCATCATAAAGAATTATTTAAATATTATTTAAGCTTAAATATGCATGACAGGCATGTCTCTTCAATTTTCGTCTACATTTTGAAGGATAGTTAATTATCTCGTAAACGAGTTGAGTTAGATATAAGAAACCTAACACCAACTTGCCTTTATTTAGTCTGTACTATCAAAATATGTGATAATATACAGGGTGTTCCATTTAATTTTTCACAACTTCGGTGTGTAACTTTTCTTTGTCACTCTGTATACTCCAAAATAATTTTGAAATGTGCTCCTTCTGAACCTGTACAACCCTTAATAAAAAAAATTGAAAATATGTTACCACTTTTCGCATATAAACCGACGCGAATGTGATAGCCCACCCTGTATATTATTGGACCTGCATATCTATTTGTCCAGTTTTTTCAATTAACAATAAAAAAAAATTATACACGACGGATGAATGATAACTCGATAATAAAATTCTGAACCCGCGTCCTAGCGCAGCATTTCGTGTTTATTCACTTGTTTGAGATCGCTACTTTTTTTTTCTATTATTTCATTAGTTCGGCCAATGGTCGCTGCGTATTTGATAATGCAATAAATTAATTCGGAGCGGATATTTTGCAAAACCGGGCTTTTCATTTGTCGGCCCGTTATCTGCCTGGAATAAATTTAGATACGCCACAAAGATAAACATTGAATATACGTAGTAATATAGTAGAGTCTAGTAATGATGTTTGTCGAAAAATTGCAGGTTAAATATTGGAATTCCCTTCAATTATACACGCTGCTGTGAACATTGTGTTGCTGCTAAAAAGCATTCTATTTGCAAATATGTAGTTGCATTTCGGATCAATTGTTAATTACTAGAGTTGGGCAACTGTCTCCGGCGGAGAGCAGATACGTAATTGCGACGCGGCTTCAAATAATGTAATAAATAAAAAAAGTAGATCAAATTCGTATTATCTGGTAATTTTAGGATTTCGGATGGTATTGTATAAAACATGTCATATTAATACAGTTGTGCAAATTTCCTTGGACAAAGCGGGCGAACAAACGCGCACCTTGCGATGCAGTCGCATTGGATATCACTCCATATTTAATAAAATAAAAATTTTCGTTTTATAAGAAAAACAGTACGACTTGCAACTCTACGGTCATCTCCGTTATGAAAGTACATGAGTTGGGAGCGCACGTTCTGAATACTACCTGCCGCGCCGAAAAATGTGCCCAACTATATTAATTACGTTTAAACTTTATACAGCATCGTGCAGTCAAGTTTTTTTATAGAACAGCTCAAGTACCGTAAGAGTTTCGTAAAACTTAACACGTCGAATCAAAGATTAGGTATTGTTCATCTGGCTATATTTGTTTACATCTTCTCTCGAACAGGAGCTACCAAACTGCAAACTTCTCCTAAACCCTCACCAAAACTGGCAACCTAAACTGGACGTACGTTTTCAATAGCAAAGCTATCAATCTATCAGCAGAAAACACTAGACACTGTCTTCAGCTGTTTTCGCTGATTTTCATTCTGCATTTCCAGTACCACAGTTTGGAGTATTTTTGTCACTTTACAACTTACTTCAACAGAAATTGAAAAATAAAATATCGAAAATAAATTAAAAAATATAATTTTTATTATAGTTATCAAACCATTAACTCCTTTGGTAAACATATCATTCCATATAGAAACTTTCCCTGTTTAAAGACGAGCAAAGTACTTCCATATAAGACTGATTGCATAATATATAGAACTATACGCTTGTCACATCTTAAATTCACTCTCGCAAGTTTCTAATATAACCTTTTAAATAGGCTCATGTCTTTTATGTATTTATAAACACAACCTTAATTAATAGCAAACAACACGGTTTTATTAAAAGTAAATCTACCCTTACTGCATTAATTTCAATTTACGAGCAGATTACAGATTATATTGACGCGCGCAGCCTTGATCTTGTGACTTGAGCAGGGTCTTTGATTGTGTCGATCATATAAATAGATTTCTAAATTTTGTCATTACGGGACGTAGAGATGTAGTTTCTGACTGAATCAATCCATTTTCGAATAATAGGAAGTATTCTCGCGATGGCATTGTCAACTCGGAGACGTTGGCAATTAACATGGGTGTTCCACAGGGTTGCATCATTGACCCCATTCTGTTAATTCTCTACGTTAATGCGGATGATTTTGCTCTAATAGTCTCTTTTAAAAGTAACAATAGTTGTTTTCAAGCCCAGTTGGGAGCTAATACCACAAGTACTGCCGCCTCTTTCAAAGATCATAATTTACATTTTAATATCAATAAAAAACGCATATTCCCCCTTATGTTGTATCATTTACGTTATTAATAACGTGTACGTTATAGACAATCTAAGTATTTACGTTTAAAAAAATATTTATAAATAAAAAAGTTATGAGCTGCGACACCGGTATACAGGGTGACTCTCAATATATGCGACACACTTTAAGAGCTGATTCCTGAGGTTATTTTGATCATAAAAGTTCATGAGTAATGGCAAAACGGTGGTTTAAAGCTATGAATTTAATAAAAATTAGAACTATGACTAACAAGATATAATATCACAGTTGTTCTTCAAAAACTATTTGTTGAGAGAAATTGGTTTATTTGTCATCAATATTTGTCAAATAGTTGTAAAGTAATTTCATCATTTTTGCCAGTTTCTGTTTCTAAATGAATTACATCGAAAGCTGAATGTGTGAGATGCATTTCGTACGTCTTGCAAATGGATCGCGCGTGCGCTAAGCGTCTTAGAAAAACATACCGACGTATCATCACCGCAATCATTCATATTGCCGTCTTCCACCAGTCTAGTAAACGGAGATTAAAAAAAAAACGGACACTGATAACGGCACCCATCTACAGTGAGAACTCAAAAGTTGAAGAATGGGCTAAATAATTGACGAACCCCCTACACACACCAGAAAAATGCGCTTGCTTTAAACATTAGTCAGGCCACATTGAAGAATATTGAAGATCAACTGTGTATCCTATCACATTCAACGGATCAGGCACTTTTGCGGCAGATTTTCCCGCAAAGAGATGGCCTTTTGTCAATGCATGCAACACAAAATCCTGAATATATTTGGTCTCAAATATCTTCACACGACGAGGCTACTTTCTCTACAAACGCGATTATTAATTTCATACTAATCAATATGGGCCGAAAGAAAATCCGCAACGAACTAGTGAATGCCCGTATCAACATCAATTCTCTGCAATGTGTGGGCCGGAATTGTTGAAGATCATGAATAGGTCCACATTTTTTACCCGATGCGGTTAATGGCGAGGTATAACCGCAATTCTCTTGAGAAGAACTAACCCTACTGCTGAAGAAGTTCGTGGCAATTAAGATTACAAAATGTATTTTATGCATCGACGGTGCTCCAGCGCATTTTAGGTTTAAGTTTTTCGACAATACGTTCCAGATCGGTGGATAGACAGGGAGGTCCACAACCGTGACCCTCCTCGGTCTCCAGACTTAAATTCTTTGGCGTTTTTTCTCTGGGGTCACCTTAAAATCATTAGTTATATACGACTCCTATTGAAAAATGTCGATGAAATGAGAAATCGTATTATCGCAGCTTTTCAAACAAATCGAAAACCCTTATATTTTAGAACGGACTCGCCAGTCAATACGAACGAGGAGAAGCCTTGTATTGCAGTGGGGGCGGTCATTTTCAACATTAGTATAAGTTAAATTTGTTTTACTGATTATTTTGTTAAATTTATAATAAAAAATTACAATTATGTTAACTTACTATTAAACATTGTACAACTTTAGAACTAAGCGATTTTGGACATATGTTCTTATGAAATTTATGAACAAAATAACCCCAGGAATCAGCACTTAAAGTTTGTCGCATATATTGAGAATTACCCTGTATAGGTGAATAAATGAATGGATCAAATGACCATGGTCTGATGATGATTTATTGCCATTTTTTTGATATTATTGCCCTCTAACACACCCTCAAAAGAAGCTATTAGTAAAATAACTTCGAGCACAGCGAGCTTGCCTTCGGCAATAAGCCCTCCGCAATAGATAAAGGCATTAACAATAGGACAAATGACAAATCGATACTTCGCCTCCTCCGGTTTATTCTCCCCTCCGGATATCCATGAGATATTCAAAGCCTTAATACCGGGAACAATTGATCGTAACAGGGATTATATTTCGGAAGTGCATTTTCGTTCTTCGAAGGAGGCGCTCCCTCCCGTAAAAGGGCTAGCTAGAAGCACATCGGTGCCGTGAAGTAGCGAGACTCAGGTAACCGGTCATGTACTTTTGCCAAACGTTAAAGCTCACCTCGCCCTACCCCCCTTCCCCCTACCCTAGCCGGTCGGTACAGAAACGGCGTCCTTTTAATGGCATTCGCCGATGCTCGACTGTGCAATACTGGAACAGTTCCAGATACTCGTTTAGGTATCCGTAGTTAGTGTACCGTTAATATCTTGAACGGGAATGTTAGATGGCGCCACTGATTGAATGTTATTATGAAATGTGCATTCATGTTTTACTTTTTCTCGAACGGAACCGACTTTTCTTTTGTATGCGATAACAAATTTTTCTCTCTGTAGATGTTTTCATCCGTCAACTCACCATATATTTCTACATCTTCGTAGAGGTTTACGAAGTGAAGATAGATAGATAGATAGATAATAGATTTATCCAAACAAATCAACAAAAAAAAAATGACGAAATAGTCACAGAATACAAGCAAAAATAGTGAAAATACTTAAGTAAAATAAATATTATTGTTAAGAATCGGCAACTGAATAACAGCTCAATTCAAAAGATAGCATTTAACTGCTTTTGAATCCTTTCAGGTTATCAACTGCTTTTATATTCCATGGAGTTTATTATATAGCTTAACATCCATGTATACTAATTCTTGGAAAAACTGTAGTTTATGCTTGGTGGTAACAATAATTAAATTTCTGGTATGTAATATCGACACACTGCGGTGAAAACTCCCCACGATGCTGAAAAAAACCAAAACTTCATAGATATAAACCTCGGAAAAAGTTAAGATCTTGTAGTCCTTAAAGCACTTCAACAAGAGGCGCGTGAGTCAGGCTATAAGTTAAGGCTCGTTTTGAATTAGAAATATTCTCGCGGCCGGAAGTGCATCCTTGGCCCCAGAAATTAATAACTCCCTATTATGGTATGACTCATGTTATCAACAATAACGGTTTGCGCTCTGCCCAC